>JAODAL010040690.1:0-36652 GCA_025379985.1 Phyllomedusa bahiana
GCAAAAAGGGGGTGCAAAAAGCGGGAGGGGGCTAAATTTTTCCATTTGGGGAACTATCTACCTTATTTGCCGAGGGCACCAGACAGAGTCGTAACTTGAAGTTCCGGGGCCTTTGTGCAAAAAGTTAAATGGGCTCCCAGCTACCATGTGCCACTTACAATGCTGGTATCTCAGGCTGCAGGGCCCAGCAGCGACTGCCACCTCTGCACCCCTTATAGCAACGCCCCTGGCACCAGAATACCCTGTCCCAGTCCTGCACTGAGCCCCCGTACACTTTGCCCAACCTGGCCAATTGTGTTCCCCACCACTGCTCTCCATAGATCCATTTTGCTCTGGGCACATTGACGCCACACAATCTCAGGGTTGATCAGTTGGCATTGACCGGCAAGCCACAGTTGTGTCACGTCATCATAGAAGACAGGAGCACTATCGTTGTACCTACTGCTTTTCTTAATTTTCATCTTCTGCTTTTCAAACCATGTAAACCCTTCACTTTGCCAACACAATTAACATAATTGGCAAATTCACAAACACATGGAAGCCACATATAATCCAGAGCAGGGTTTGCCAAGCTTAGTAGAACCATTGATGTATATGGATACTAAAAGGTACAAAAGTGACCACCCACTTTAAAAAGGGTTTTGCCACATTAATGTTTGACGTGGGATCCTCCCCAAAAGGGGGATTAAATCACTTTTCTAAATATATTGATTTCAAAAAATCAAAAACCCGTCAGAGCTACAGCTTTCTTTTCATGCCCTTATTTTTTTAAAAGTTTACATTAAAACAACCAGGAGCGCAGGCCCCGCTTTCTTTTTGCACTTTTTATCGATGACAGGGAACATGAAGGAGCTGCAAGGGGCTGGGAAATCCACGTTTAATGTAAAATTATCTTAGTAAACTTGCAGACCCCCTTGCGTAATCCCTGCCCCGCACAGTTCGGACATGCATGGATTTGCTTACTTCTGTCCGAGAAAACAGGGCAGCTAAGAGTTTTTCTGATGTTGGAACCACTAGTTTAAGTAATTATTTTTGTAACATTGTAAACGCTCCCTTGCTTCCCCACTCGCAAGGGGGTGGGGAGAAACTGCAGGGATGAGGCTCTCTGCTGTAAAGAGAATCCATGGAAAGAATTTTTTAGTAAACATTGCAGACCTCCCCTTGTTCCTCGCTCTGCAAGGGGCGGGAGAAAAATGTGCAGTGTTGAGGCTTCGCTGATAGAAATCCCCTTGTTGTAATGTAATTTTTTAGTAAACATTTCGAAAACCCCCCTTGTTCCCCCTCTCAAAAGGGGGGGGGGAAAATGTGCATGATGAGGCTGTCTGCGCATAGAGTCCATTGGTTGAATGTAATTTTTTATAAAAATTGCAGACGCTCCCTTTCTTCCTCACTCTGCAAGGGGGGGGGAGAAATGGCAGTGTATGAGGTTTTCTGCTGAAGAAAACCACTAGTTGTAAGAATTATCTTAGAAACTTTTGAGAGTTTCCTTTTGCTTACTCGCTCTGCTGGGGCCCCCCTCTCTCCCCCCCCCCCTGCAGCATTTCATGACACCGCATGATTCTTTTTCTTTGCCCGACAGAAACGGGAAAGGAAGTATTTTGGGGCAAAACCCCTTTAAGAACACCCAACCCCCCCATTTAAGAACACATAAGTCATGGTTTGCCCCACTGATCTGCAGGAACACTTGAAAGTTTGGGCTGAAGAGGGGACTTGGCTGAGTGTATTTATCGATAGAGTTACCAACCACATGGTGCCTTTAAACCAAAAAGGGCCGTTTCCATTAATGACAGTTTTTAAAAGCCCAAAAAAGCCTCTCGAAGAACACTCATTGTCTACTGTGACTTTAATTTTTTAAAAAAAAATGATTTCAAAACTTAAAGGGCCCTTTAAAACCTTATTTTGGGATAAATGGGGCCACCGGAGTTATACTTTGATTGCCTTTGCAAACTTAAGCAAGCAATAATCTACTGGGACTTCTGGGTATCTGGGACCTTAAAGGGGTTTTGCCAGAAAGTACATTATCTGCTAAGAAGCAAAAGTAAACAAGCCACCCTGAGCTGAAGAGAGAGGAAATGCCCGAGCAAAAAGCCGCATAAGGGATCTGTGCAAAAGTTTTACCAAATAATCACACACGACTAGTGGATTTGATACAAAGGAACACCTTTCTCCACAGCACTTGAAATTCCTTCATGTTTCCCCGTCTCAGATAAAGCAGGGTCTACTCAGATAATCATACTACAATGTGGTTCTGAATACAAAAACAACAAAATTTTTAACCCCGGGCCTTGAAAGCTTTTTCATCTGCCTCACAGTAAGAAGTGTGCTCTGCCCGCCAGCACTCCGTCCTCTGCCTGGTCTACAATGCAAGCTTTTAAGTAACTAAGGGCGGGTAAGGCGGGCCTTAGTCTCTCAGGCTGCATTTATTAATCACAAATTTTAGAAAGTGTTTAAAAATACCCATTTTGGAGGATCCCACGTCAACATTACATCGTGTCAAAACCCCTTTAAGGTTGATACCCTTTGAATAGGTCATCAATGTTTGACTGGTGGGAATGTGGCCTCCAGGACCTCTGCTGATCTTCACAATGATGGGGTCTTCAGATCTTAGAAGATCACTACATCCCCCTTCATAGTACTGATATGCAAGTGGACCACCATAGTCATACTTTGATGGTCTATGCAAGTTAAAACTAGCAATACTCTTCTGGGACTTTACTTTTCTGGGATTTTTGGGTATCCGGGACGTTAACATTAATGCCCTTTATGTAGGTCATCAATGTTTCATTGGTGGGTATGTGGCCTCCAGAACCCCTGCTGATCAGCACAATGATGGGGCCTTCAGATCTTACAAGCGCACTACATCACTCTACTGATCAGTGTGTGGACCACCAGAATCAAAAACATTGATGGCCTATACTAGTTAAAGTTAACAATAGTCTTCTGTGAATATTGGGTATCTGGGACTTTAACATTGATATCCCTTGGATAGGTCATCAATGTGTGATTGGTGAGAATGTGGCCTCCATAATCCCTGATAATCAGTACAATGATGAGGGTATTAGACCTTTTAAGAGCACTACATGCCCTTCATTGTTTTGATCTTCAGGAGTTTATCGTTGATATCCTACAGATAGGCCATCAATGTTTGATTGGTGGGATTGAGGCCTCCATGATTCCTGATAATCAGCAAAATGTGGGGGCTTCGGCTCTTAGAAGAGCACTACATCCCCCTTCATTGCTCTGATCTTCAGGAGTTTATCATGGATATCCTTCAGATTGGCCATCAATGTTTGCTTGGTGGGATTGTGGCCTCCATGATCCCTGATAATGTGTGGGCTTTGGGGCTTAGAAGAGCACTACATCCCCCTTAATTGTACTGATCAGTGGGTGGACCACCACAATCAAATACTGATGGCCTATGCTAGTTAATAATACTTATCTGAGACTTTGGGATTTCTGAGACTTTAACGTTTATATCCTTTGGATTAGTCACAAATGTGTGATTGGTGGGAATGTGGCCTCCAGAACCTCTACTAATTAGCACAATGATGGGGCATCAGATCTTACAAGAGCATTACATCTCCCTTAATTGTACTGACATATGGGTGGACCACCACAGTCAAACACTGATGGCCTAACAACTCCAAGGAGGTGCCCATTACGTCTATAGGAGAGGAGATTTCAACATCATCATAGACGAGGATTGAGAGCGGTGACACTATGGAGCTCGTGGTCACAAGAGGTTGTGATGGTGGATTCTTTACTGTAAGAGAGGTGACACTATGGAGCCCGGGACCACAAGAGGTTGTGATGGTGGATTCTTTACTGTGAGATCGATGACACTATAGAGCCCGGGGCCACAAGAGGTTGTGATGGTGGATTCTTTACTGTGAGATCGATGACACTATAGAGCCCGGGGCCACAAGAGGTTGTGATGGTAGATTCTTTACTGTGAGAGCGATGACACTATGGAGCCTAGGGCCACAAGAGGTTGTGATGGTGGATTCTTTACTGTAAGAGGAGAAACAAGGGAGCTCGGAACCACAAAGGTTGTGATGGTGGATTCTTACTGAGACGATGAACATAGAGCCCGGGGCCACAAGAGGTTGTGATGGTAGATTCTTTACTGTGAGAGCGATGACACTATGGAGCTCGGGGCCACAAGAGATTGTGATGGTGGATTCTTTACTGTAAGAGGAGAGAAACTATGGAGCTCGGAACCACAAGAGGTTGTGATGGTGGATTCTTTACTGTGAGAGCGATGACACTATGGAGCCCGGGGCCACAAGAGGTTGTGATGGTGGATTCTATACTGTGAGAGCAGCTTCTAGATTCCTCCCGAATTCTCTTTGGTCTTAAAACAGGGAGTTAAGCCTGAGGAAAAGAGTGTGCTAGAAACGTGTAGCTTGTTTTATTGTTTTTATGTGAAAAGAATAAAAAGGCACTTTATTATTGAGATTTAACCCTCAGCTGCCGGCTCTCTTCATTTTTAACATTGGGTTCTTTTGGGAAATCTGTGCCTTTTTTTAAAGACGACAGAGGTTTTTGGGAAAAATCCAAAACGGTATCTAACCCCGGGGAAGGGTCCGGGGAGCGCGGACCTTTATGTTTTTCTTTTAATAGGGCGCCCCGGTTTATTTGGTTTCTAAAACCCCTAATCATTTGAGTTGTCCAAGAAAAAGTACAGACTTTTAAACAGGTGAGCAAGACCAATAAAAAAAGCGGAATTTTTTAAAATTGTAATTTCTACCCCAAAGAAGCGTTTTTCCGGGCCCCCTGCTTTGTGTTTTATTGAAACCCACACTTCCTTCCTATAGTGGAGAGCATGACACAAATAAAAGCCCGAGCCCAAGGGGTTTTGTGAGGGTGGATTCTTCCCGTAAGAGAAGGACCCCCCCAATGGATGGGGGGGGCCCAAAAGGGAAGGTTGTGAGGGTGGTTTCCCTGAACTATAAAAAGCAGTGAAAACAAAGGACCCCCGGGGTCACAAAAGGGGTTTTTGTGAAAGTGGATTCTGAAACTGAAACAGCAGGGGCACAAATTAACCCCGGGAGCCACAAGGGGTTGTATGGGGAAAATTTTTACTTTTAAAAAAAGCAGTGACACTAGGGGCCCCGGGGGGCCCCCAAGGGGGGTTGTATGGTATATTCGTACTATAATATAGTGAAAACCAATGGAGCCCGGGGTCACAAGAGGTTTGGGGATGGGGGATTTTTTACTTTAAAGCATGACACAAAGGGGACCCGGGCCACAAATTTTGAAAAGGGGGTGGATTCTGTACTAAAATTTGTGAATTTATTGACCCGGGGCCCCCAAAGGTTTTTAAAGGGGAAATTCTGTACTAAATATATTGACACAATTGGAGCCCGGGGTTCACAAGAGGTTGTGATGGTGGATTTGTACTAAAATATAGTGACACTTTTAAGACCCCCGGGGTCCAAAAAGGGTTTGGATGGGGTTTCTGAAAACGAAACGGGAAAGTGGACCAAAGGACCCCCGGGTCACAAGAGGTTGGGGGTTTGGTGGTTTCTTACAAAACCGAAATTGGACACTATGGAGCCCGGGGTCAAAAAGGGGTTTGTGAGGGTTTGATTCTGTACTGTAACATTAGGGACACTATGGACCCCCCCGGGTCACAAAGGGGGAAGGGCCCGAATTTGTTATAAATAGCAGGGGAAAACAGGGACCCTTTGGGGCCCACAAAAGGTTTGTGGATGGGTTTCCCTTTTAAAAAATAGCATTAACACAAGGACCTAGGGGCCCAAAAAGGTTGTGATGGTGGATTATTTACCAAGTTGTAGAAGGTCTTAGATGCCTTTCTTGATAAATATAATATCCCAGGTTACGGGGACTGGAGTCTGGAGATTGGACACTGATCCAGGGATTATTCTGATACCAGATTTAGAAATGGGAAGGAATTTTTCTTCTTGTATGAGGCCAATTGGCCTCCAACTCAAAGTGGTTTTTGTCTTCCTCTGGATCAACACTATAGGGTTATAGGTTGGACACAATGGACATATGACTTTCCATCCTGTTCCCACCCATGTTACTATGATTTTTTAACCATTGGGCCCGTTAAAAGACGGCTTATTTTCCCCCGTTTGGAGCCGTACTGCGCCCCCCGGATTTGCGCAGCATTTCCGGGCCCCCAAACCGTCGCATAATTACGGAAAACCCCCCAGTTTCCCCATAAAGAAAAAAAAGGGGGGTTCTGCGCTCCTCCCTGCTGCCAAATCCGCCGGCGGGAGAAAGTGACCTGCACATTAGCCCGGCCCCCAATACGCGCCTGGATAATGCCAATCTATTGGGGGCCCCGGGGCCCTGTCCCCCCCCCCCCCTTATTTTAACCGGGAAAATTGAGCGGGAAACCGGGGTTTGCAATTCGGGTTTTAATAAGCCCCTGTAAACACGGGGTTACAATCCCAAAAAATTTAAAATGGTTTAAAACACTTAAATTTTTAAAGGGTAATTAGGACCTCCAAAAAATAATTGGCCCACTGGAGCTTTCGAGAAAAGGGATCAAGGTTTGGGTTTTTATTTTGTCCCGAGGGCCCAAATTTGGGAAACCACAGCAGAGGTTTGTTTTTTTTACTTTCTTACCATTAGTTACACTGTTTAATTTTAGTTCTTTATTTCCAATTTTCAAACAGTGGAACGTCAGGGGATGAGATTAAATTGTAATTTGTATTCCCACTGCTAGATATGCACAGAAAACAATGACCCCCGACAGACGTTACCACCTTCTCTAGGCTACTTGCATGTTTGCAGATGCATAGATTCCACCGCGTTTGTCACTAGAAACATTAATGACTAAATTCTTTATGACTTGATAAACCAACGGGATTTTTCATAGTTGGTGATTTTATTGTAAATGTAGATCTACAAATGTAAGGGCAACATCTACAACTTCATGTAGACGGTGGGAGACCTTGAAGGCTTTCGAAAGAGAAAGTTTCATCAGAAAAAAGGCCAATTGTTTAATGTTTTTATGTTAACCCCGTCACCGCTGCAGCCAGTTTTGGCCTCCCTGACAGAGCCCCATTTTTTAAATCTGACCTGTGTCACTTTATGTGGGAATAACTTTTCGATACTTTAATCTATCCATGTGATTCAGAGATTATTTTATTGTGACACATTGTGCTGTAAGTTAGTAATAAACTGTGGTCCAATCCTTGTTTATTTGTGAAAAATGTCAAAATATTTTGAAAATGTTGAAACATTTTCCATTTTCAAAGTTCAAAAATGTCTGCATGTAAGACAGATAGTTATTTCACACAAAATCGGTTATAACTAGCATCTACAATATGTCTACTGTAGGTTGGCATAATCTTTTAACGGCTTTTTATTTTTTTAGAACATTAAGGGGCTTAGAAAGTAGTAGTAGTAATTTTTTTTTCAGATTTTCAAGAAAATTTGCAACATTGATTTTTTTTCTTTTAGGGAACAGATTTGTTCTGATGTGGTTTTGTGGGGCCTGTATGTTTGATACCTTTATAAATGACTTCATCTAAGAAACTAGACCCCTTAAAATATTCAAAACAACATTTAGGAAGTTTATTAACCCATTAAGTGTTTCACAGAAATTAAAGCAAAGTGGGGGTGAAATTTCAAAATTTCACTTTTTTTCGCCGATTTTCAATTTTTATCCATTAATCACTGGAACATGGTAGATGTGACCAGGTGAATGCAACTCAACATCAATGCCCCAGATTCAGCCTTTTTTAGCGATATCCCATATGTGACCATTTGGCTCAACCACAAGCCCCAGAATAGGAGAAGGAGCACCTACCGGACTCTGGGGTCTCATTTTCATTACAATTTTCTTTAGGTATTTCAGGTTTGCAGGACACCCTAAGACGTTAAAATTTAATAAACTCCCATAAAAAGACCCCATATTGGAAAATACACTCGTTAAGCAATATATCCAGGGATGCAGGAAGTATGTCGACCCCACAGGTCTTTCACAAATTTTCTGTGAAAATTTTAAAAACATTTTTTTCCAACAATTTACAATTTTAGCTGAAAATGTTTCATGTATAGAAGGAATCCCGGAAAAAAAGCCCCCCAAAACTTGTTACGCAATTTCTTCCAAGTTCGGTAATACCCTACATGTGGGTGTAAACTGCTGTTTGGGCCCATGGCAGGGTGTATAAGGGAGGAAGCGCTATTTGGCTATTGGAAGGCAGAGTTTGGTGGGTGCCATGTAACATTTACAAAGCCCCCAAAGTACCAAAACAGGTGAAACCTTCCAATGGTCAATGATCTAAAAAATATGGTTTTGCTGTTTTAACAATCCAACTGATGAAAATAAATGTAATTTTTTGATAAAGGCAATTAATGAACAACAAAGGATCTTTTCGGATTCCCTTATATCTGTTGCTAGTAGTATAATGTTGTACCTTGTTAGCCATAGAAAGTAGTAGAAGAGTGAAGAAATCAGGCGATTCCTTTTCGAGGCTAACTGAGTATATTTGATGGTGAGCTTTCGCGAGTACTAGCTCTCTTCTTCAGACATGATGTTATACAAGAACTGAAAATTCACAGACTTTTTATACACAAAAGACCTGGATCTTTAAAGGAACTTGACAGCAGAACAGATCTCCCAGTGTCGCCCACTTCTCCAGAGATGACCACTCTATGGAAGATTTGAAGATTATGGTTTTAATGGGACATTTTAAGACGCAGGGTGAGAGAAAGGAGTGGGAACTTAAATTAATGCAAAAATTTCAAACTCTGCAAAATGGGCTAAATATCCATGCCAGCTTTAAATGTCAAACTATGTTTTGAGCTGTGAGAGCCACAAATTACACCTGATGGCTAAGAGATAAGACGAAGAATTACTGACCCCCCCGTCATGCTCACAATTTTCCAATTGTTGATTTCTTGCCGTTGTAAATGACTTTTTCTGCTTATATTGCTTTTTTTATTTTTAAGAATTCTAAGATCCTTTGAAGGTCCATGTCTTTTGTGTATAAAAAGTCTGTCAATTTTCAGTTTTTGTATAACATCATGTCTGAAGAAGAGAGCTAGTACTCTGGAAATCTCACCATCAAATATACTCAGTTACCTCTAAAAGGTATCGCCTGATTTCTTCACTCTTCTACTTATATCTGTTGAGCAGCGACCAGGTATCTAGAGGTACGGCACCCGATTTGGAATGGACTCACTATAAATGAGTATGTTAACACTTTAATGACATATTGATAGGATCAGGCTCGGACTGGACCCTAGAGACATAGGGGAAACTCCTCATGGGCCCCTGGGCATGATAGGCCTGGGGTTGCTTCTAGGGAGAAAGGAAGAAAGCAAGAGGCAGGTGACGTATGTGCAGTCATGTCCAGGAGCTGAAGATGAGCCTAAGGTTCCAATAAGTGGCCGGTTTACTGGTATTTTGACACACGTGTTATAGGTATCAGTGTAAGCACACCGATACCAGGAAGGCTGTCAGTCACTGATAAGACCGCCCACTGGACTCTAACCCAGAATAAGAGGGATTTAAAGGGTCGTTCCGAGAGTTGTAAAATCTTGTTTGTCTGTCGGGGCAGGATTAAAAACAGAAGAAAAGAGTCACACCTACCTCCTGGACGCTTCTGTTCAGCCGCGGGTCCTGCCCCGTTCAACCTGTAATGGTGAACTGTTCAGCGCTCACATGACAGCTGCAGTCAACTACAGGCCTTAACGCCATGTGCACACGATCACTGTGGCCTGTGATTGGTGACCATACACTTCTATTACCGGGATAAACGGGACGGGCGCCGCGACTGAGCAGGAGCATCCGGGAGGCAAGTGTGAACCTTTTCTTCTACTTTTAATCCTGTCCCGACAGACTAACGAGCCTTTACAACTCTTGGAACAACCCTTTAAATAAATAAATGACAAGTTCTACTAAATCTTTCTCCACAGGACTACCATATATACTAGAGTATACGCCGAGTTTTTCAGCCCAAAAAATTAAAAGCTGTCCTCGGCTTATACTCAAGTCACTGTCGGCGCTCGGGCACTGCTACGGCCTGGGGCGCCGGCAGGGACACTTCAGCTGTATGCGACGCCACTGGGAGTTGCATACAGCTGAATCCCGAGCTAGTCGACAGCGTCTGAGTGCTGCCATGGCCCGGGCGCTGTCGCCGATTTTTGCAGCTGTATGCGTCTCCTGGGAGCGCATACAGCTGACTCTCTGGTCATCCATCGGCGTCCAGGCGCTGCCATGGCCCGGGTTACGGTGGGGATACCTTCGGCTGTATGCGACTCCTGGGAGCGCATACACATACCTCCCAACTGTCCCGATTTGAGACATTCACGAATTTGGAGGTGTGTCCCGCCATCCCAAGTCAGGAGCTTAAAGGGGTTTTGCCACAATGTAATGTTGATGTGGGATCCTCCAAAATGGCTATTTAATCAATTTTCTAAATATATGCGATTACAAAAAGTGAAGCCTGAGAGCTAGAGCTTCTTTATAAGCCCTTAGTTTCCTGACAGTTTACATTAGACACAACCAGGACACTGGCAGGATCTGATCTGGCGGCACTTGTGTGTTTGCACTTCTTATCCGATGACAGGGAACATGAACAAGCTTGCAAAGGGCTGGGGAGAAAGATTCTGTGTCTTTTGTATAGAGACTCCACTGGTTCTAGTGTCATTATTTGAGTAAACATTTCAGACGCTCCCTGCCACTACATCTCTGCCCAGACCCCCTCCCTCTTCCCTGTGACTCAGCATGCTGTGTTTATCTTTTCTGCTGAGCAGATAACAGGTAAGGAACTCACTTCTTGGCAAAACCCCTTTAAGGTCCCGAATCTCAGATCTGAGACTGAGAGTTTGGGCCACGCCCCCTCTGCGGTTTGGCCACACCCCCTCTGGTCTGTGCTGCCACAAGCACACGCACTCCTGCTCACAGTGTAGTTAGGTTGAGCAGGAGTGTTTCCTATTGGTGCACAGCCGGGCAGTGTCGCTAGCTCCTCCCCCTCCAGTTAAGTGAGTTGCTAACCGCTCCTGCTGTCTGTGAAGTAGTGCTCATTGGCTCTCCATGTGCTCCTGGGAGGAGGACAGCCGCAGGGAGGTGTCTCCTCCCCCTTGTCACCCCTTCCCTCTGTCACCCCCCTCAGACCCTTTCTCTCCCTGATCCCTTCTCCATATACCCCTCATTTCATCCCTGACCCCCTCCCCCCATACACACACACACTCTGTTTCCCAGCTTTCCTACATGCTGAATGAGCTATCCAGCATCCAGGAAAGCTGGGTGATACCCATCCCCCACAGCATACACCTAGCTTTCCTGGATGCCTGCTATGGGGGATGTCATCCAGTTTTCCCGGGCACTGAATTGGCCCATTTTTGCATCTGGGGAAAACGGGGGGATGCCCCCAATTTTTAGGTTATTTTTTTTTTATTTTTTATTTTTACAGGTTTTCCCCTCTTGGGCTTAAAACGGATTCGGTGGACTACGCGGGCAACGTTTTCATCCCATTTTTACAATAAAATTGGGCCCCCCGAGGCGGGTGCGGGAAAAGTTTATTTAAATAAATGTTTTTTTTTTGTTTCTGCGTTTTTTTTATTTGATTTCCCTGATATAAAGGGGGATTTTGGGGCAGACCCTCTCCATTCCCATCCTTTTTCTTGGTGTCAGCCCCGCGGGGTTTTTTTCGTTCAAGGGTGAACTAACCCCTTCTCACTTTTTCCCCATTACCCAAAGGGACTAGGGGTACTCGGGAAAAGCCGTAACCTCAGGACGGGCCCTCAATGTGATGGTCCCCTTCTGGAGCAACCGTAATGGGAATTTTTTTGAAGGGAAGAGACCGGTTTCAATGGGCCTCCCCCAAACAAAATAAACCCGCTGTCCCCTGTTGGGTTTTTTTTTTGGCTGGTTATGGAAATTGGGGGGTACCCCCGTCGTTTTTTTTTTTTGAAAAATTTTTTTTTAAAAGAATTTTGAATCTGGCACCACTAATATTTCAGGAGGTGCCCACTTAGGATTCCAATTTTAAAAAAATGGAAATTTTGAAAAAATAAACGACGTAGGGCCCCCCGAAATTGCGCTTTATAACATGGGGCCACAGAAACCATACATGTCCTCAGCTTTTTTCCCTTTTCATAAATGGGGGGAAAACAGATAGGGATTCCCCAGCTCCTCCTGCTCCATTAAAAGGGGGCCCGCAGATCAATAGCATGTCCCCCAGCCCCCCTTCCCCTATAACTGGGGGCCCAAAAATCAGATAGCAAGGGCCTCAGCTCCTCCTGCCAAAACATGGGGGGACAGATCAAATTTGCAAAGGGCCTCAAATCCCTCCGCTCTATTAAAATGGGCCCCACAAAATCAGATAGCCCGTCCCACTCCCCCTGTTCTTAAACATGGGGCCTTCAGATTTGCATGTCCCCCAGCTCCTCCTGCCTATAACATGGGGCCTGCAGATTTAATAGCATGTCCCACTCCCCCCGGGTCTAAACTTGGGGGCCCCAATCAGATTTGCATGTCCTCACTACTCCTGCTCTATAACCTGGGGCCCACAGATCAATAGCATTTCCCCCACCCTTTTCCTCTCCTATAACTTGACCCACAGACAATAAACGTTTCCCCCAACTCCTCCCCTCTAAACAGGGGCCCCAATCGGAAAAGCATTTCCCAGCTTCCCCCCTGCTCTATAACATGGGCCTGCAGATCAGATAGCTTTTCCCCACTCCTCCCCCTCTATAAAAATGGGGGGCCAAAAGATCAATACCCGTCCTCCTCCTCCCTCTATAACATGGGGCCTGCAGATCAAAAAGCATTGTCCTCAGCCCTCCTGCTCTATAACCCGGGGCCACAAAATCAGATAGGGAATGTCCTCACTCCTCCCTCATAACATGGGCCCCCCGATCAATAGCATTCCCCGCCCTCCTGCTCTATAACATAGGGCCCCCAGATCAGATACTTCCCCACTCCTCCTGCTCTATAACATGGGCCCACAGATCAAATACATTTCCTCCCTCCTCCTACTCTATAACAAAGGGGCAGCAGATCAGATAGGGTGTTCCCCTCCACTCCCCTCTCCCATAACATGGGGGAGCGAAATAGCATTCCTCACCCCCTCCCCGCACTATACCATGGGGGTGCAGATCAATAGCATGTCCTCAACTCCCCTGCCCCCATAACAAGGGGCCACAGATCAATAGCAAAGTCCTCAGCCCCTCCTGCTCTATAACATGGGCCCACAGAAACAATAGCATGTCCCCCACTCCTCCCTCTATAACAAAGGACCCACAATCAATGCAATTTTCCTCCGCTCCTTTCCCACTCTTTATAAAATGGGGGGACAAAATCAGATAGCATGTTTCCCCAGCTCCCCTGCCTATAACATGGGGAGCAGATCAATACATATCCCACTCCTCCTCACTATAACCATTTGGGTGCGATCAATAGCAATGTCCCCCACTCCCCACCTATAAAAAGGGGTTTAAAAAATCAGATAGCAGTCCTCACCCCCCCTCCTGCTCTATAACCCTGGGGGCCCCAGATCAATAGCATGTCCCACTCCTCCTGCTCTAAAAACAAGGGGGCCCCAGACAGATAGATGTCCCTCAACTCCTCCGCCCATAAAAATGGGGCCCAAAAATCAATAGCATGTCCTCACTCCTCCCCGCTCTATAACATGGGCCACAGATTTAATAGCATGTTTCCCCAGTTTCCGCTGCCTATAACTTGGGGGGACAGATCCCGATATCCCTGTCCTCACTCCTCCCTTCTTTTATAAAAATGGAGGGGCCCCAATCAGAAAAGCTAGTCCTCAGCTCCTCCGGGTCTAAAACATTGGGGGCCACAACAATAGCATGTCCTCATCCTCCTGCCCCTAAACAATTTGGGGGCCCCAGATCAATAGCATGTCCTCGCCCCCTGCTCTAAACATGGGGGAAATCAAAACAGTCCTCACCCCCTCTCTCTAAAACATGGGGGCCCCAGATCCATAGCAAGTCCTCACTCCCCCCCTGCTCAAAAACCTGGGGGCCCTAGATCAATTGCGTTTTCCTCAGCTCCTCCCGCTCTAAAAACATGGACCCACAGATCAAATAGGGGTCCTCACCCTCCTTCTCTATAACTTACCCCAGATCCCGAAGCATGCCTCCCCCCTCCCCGCCTATAACATTGGGGGCAGCAGAAACAATAGGGATGTTCCCCACTCCTCCTGCTCTATAACATGGGCCCCCCAAAAATCAATAGCATGTCCTCACTCCTCCTGCCTTTAAAATGGGGGCCCCCAGAAACAATTTCATTTCCCCACTCCCCCCTGCCTATTTAAAAATGGGCCCAATCAGATAGCAAAGTTTCCCCAGCTCCCCGCTCTATAACATGGGGCAAAATCAGATAGCATGTCCTCAGCTCCTTTCCCTCTATTTAAAATGGGCAGATCAATAGCCCTTCCTCACTCCCCTGCTCTAAAAACATGGGGGGCCCCAATCAGGGGGGAAACATGGGCCCCCAGCTCCTCCTGCTCTAAAAACAAAAGGGGGCCCTAGATCAATAACCCTGTCCTCAGCTCCTCCTGCTCTATAAAAATGGACCCACCCAAACCGATACGGGGTCCTCAACTCCTCCTTTTCCCATAAAAGGGCACAGAAACAATGCAAAGTCCTTTAAGCTCCCCCTGCTCCCGTAACATGGGGCCCCCTATCAATAGCAAAGTCCCAGCTTTCCCCCACTCAATTAAAAAGGGGGCCCCCAATCAGATAGGGATGTCCTCACTCCTCCTCTCTTTAAAAAATGGGGCCACAAAATCAGATAGCATGTCCTCAGCTCCTCCGCTCTATAACATGGACCCCCCAATCAGAAAAAGCATTCCTCCCCGCTCCTCCGCTCTGAACTTTTTGGGCCCCCAGACAATAACAATGCCTCACTCCTCCCGCCTATAACATGGGGCCACAAGATCAATAGCTTCCCCCAGCTCCTCCTGCCTAAAAAATGGGGCCCCCAATCAATTGTATGGCCTCACTTTTTCCTGCTCTAAAAACATGGGGGCCCAGATCAGATAGCATGTCCTCATTTCCCCCTCTCCCATAACATGGGGTCCACAGATCAATAAAATACCTCACTCCTCCTGTTTCAATAACAGGGGGCCCGAACAGATAGCCCTTCCCCCCCGCTCCTCCTGCTCTATAACCGGGGGGGCCCCGAGTAAAATAGCATGTCCCCCACTACTCCCGCTCTATAACCCTGGGGGCCCCCAGATCAAATACATTCCTCACTTTCCCCCTGCCTATAACGGGCCCCCCAAACAGAAAAGCTGGCCCCAGCTCCTCCGGGTCTATAACATTTGGGGCCCACAATCAGAAAAGCAAGTTCCTCACCCTCCTGCCTATAAAAATGGGGGCCCACAGATCCCGGGTAGCATTCCCCCAAACTTCCCCCCGCTCAAAAAACAGGGGCCCACAAAATAGAGCATGTCTCAGCTCCCCCTCTCTATAACAATGGGGGGACAGATCAATAGCATTCCCCAGCTCCTCCTGCTCTATAAAAATGGGGCCCCCAATCAATAGCAAAGTCATCAACTCCTCCTGCTCTTAAAAAGGGGGCCCACAAAACAGATAGCCTGTCCCAGCTCCCCCTGCTCTAAAAACATGGGGGCCCACAGATCAGAAAAGCTTGTTTCCCAGCTCCTCCTGCTCTATACCATGGGGCCCAAACAATAGCATGTCATCACTCCTCCTCTCTATAAAAAAGGGGCCACAGATCAAAAGCATTCCCTGCCCCTTTCCGCTCATAACATGGGGCCACAAAAACAATACTGTCCCCAAAACTCCTCTTGCTCTATAACATGGGGCCCACAGATCAGATAGCATGGGCCTCACTCCTCCTGCCTATAACATGGGCCCACAGATCAATTTGCATGTCCTCCAGCTGCCCCCGCTCTATAACATGGGGCCCCCGATCAGATAGCATGTCCCCCAGCTCTCCTGCCCTATAACATGGCCCCCAGATCAGATAGCATGTCCTCACTCCTCCTGCTTTTATAACAAGGGGGCCCCCAATAATAGCATGTCCTCACTCCTCCTTTCTTTTATAAAATGGGGCCCCAACAGAAAAGCATGCCTCACCCCCCCTGCTCTATAAAAAATGGGGGCCCCCCAATCAAATAGCAGGGCCTTTACTCCTCCTCCTCTTGGAAACCCGTCCCTCCCTTTTCCCCCCTACTCTGTTCCCCCTCCTTAGACCCGGGCCCCTCTGCCTTCTCCACTACTCTGTGGGTTCCCCTCTTTAACCCTTTTCCCCTGCCTTCTCCTTTTCTCTTTTGCTCCTCCTCCGAGACCCTTTCCCTTTTTGCCTTCCCCCATTACCTGGCCCCCCTCTTTGGGCCTGTCCCCTGCCCTTTTCCATACTTTTGGCTCCTCCCTTAGACCTGTCCTCGCCGTTCTCCATTTCCTGTCTCCTCCCCCCGAGACCTTCCCCCTGCCCTTTTCCATTACTCTTGCCCCCTCCCCCTTACCTTCCTCTGCCTTTTACAAATGTTCCCCCCAATTTCCCCCCTGCTACAAATCCCCCTCCCCTCGGGATCACAGAC
Organism: Phyllomedusa bahiana; assembly: GCA_025379985.1. Classification (NCBI taxonomy): domain Eukaryota; kingdom Metazoa; phylum Chordata; class Amphibia; order Anura; family Hylidae; genus Phyllomedusa; species Phyllomedusa bahiana. Next base: position 16,524 of record JAODAL010040690.1, read on the forward strand.
TTTCTCTTTCCTGGATCCCTGTACCTCAAATGACGGACTTTCAGCGTCTCTCATTCCCTTTCCCCCACCTCCTCTCCCCGCCCATCTTTTGTTGGGGGTCCCCCAAGGTTCCCCTCCCCGGGGCCTTTACACTTTTTCCCCTTTAAAAACCCCTTTGGGCGGGGGCAGCTCATGCCTCACACGCCTTTTTATTTTCCCCCTTTAAGCTGATGAATACCCAACCCTACATCTCTGGCCCAAATGTCACTTTTCTACTCTCCCATCCCTGACTTCTGTCCCCCCCATTTCCCCTTTTTCCATCACTCTCCCAAAAAAATAAAGTGGGGAAAAAAAGAACTCATCAAACTTTCCAAACCATCCAACTCTAAACCCCTGCCCCCATCTCCCCTATTAAAATCAACGGCTCTACACTCTCACCGGTTTCCCCCCAAGTCCGCTTCTTGGGGGAATCCTAGACTCCCCCCTATCCTTCAACCCCCCACATCCAAACCCTTTACCTCTGCTGACCCCTCCCCTGAAAAACATCTCTCCCCTCCACTTTTTCCCCGGGTATGACACTACAAAAAACTCCTATCACTCATATCTATCTACTCCTTTATACTATCTATCCCATATCTCTTCATACTATTATCCTCATATCTACTATCTATCCCCATATCTCTCTCAAACTATCTAATCCACTCCCCATCATCCCTCCCCTACTATCCATCATCTATCTCCCCATGTATCTCATAAATATTTTATCTCATAATTCTATCTATCATCAAACTCAAATCTATCCCCATACATCTATAATTTCTATCCCATCTCATATCTACTAAAAATTAAACTCATAATACTTAAACTCATATCTATCTAAACTACTATCTCATTTCTATCCCCATACTACCCAAATATCTATCTACTCATTTTCATAAAATGCTAAAACCTCCCTGCCACTACTCTTGCTTTCCCCCTTTTTAACCTGTCCCCTTTCCTCTCCATTACTCTTGCCCCCTCTTGGGCCTGTCCCCCTGCCCCCCTCCATACTCGGGGCTCCTCCTCTTAACCTGCCCCCTGCCCTTCCTCCATTTCCTGTGCTCCCCTCCCCACACCTGCCCCCCTGCCTTCTCCATTACTCTGTGCTCCTCCTCTTAGACCTTCCTCTCCTTCTCCATTACTCTGTGAGCTCCCTCCTCATGGACTGATCCTCCTGCTTCTCCATTACTCTGTTCTCCTCCTTTATACCTGTCTTCTGTCCTTCTCGCAAACTCTTTGCTCCTCCTCCTAGTACCTGTCCTACTGCCTTCTCCATTAACTGTGCTCCTCCCCGAAACCTGTCCTCATGCCTTCCCACACTCTGTGCTCCTCCTCTTAGACCTTTCCCTGCTGCTTTGACACTGTCGACCAATCCGCTCCTGCACAAAATCTCTCTCCTCCCTCGCAACACGGATTGGCTCTTTCTGGATCTCCTCGTACCGTCACTGATCGGACCTTTCAGCGTCTCTCATTCTGCGCCAACCTCCTCCCCCCGGCCTTCTCTCAATATGGTGTCCCCCAGGGGGTCAGTCCTGGGCCGCACACTCTACTCAAGTCTAACACCCTTGGTCTGGGTCAGCTCATAGCATCACACCGGCTTTTCATTACCACCTGTATGCTGACGAAACCCACTCAAGTCAAACAGGCTCTACACTTTCACCGGTCCCCCACAAGTCCGCTGCGTTGGGTAATCCTAGACTATCGCTATCTTCAAATCCACACATCCAAACCACTCACCCTTCTGCCTGCTGCCACCTAGTCCACCTGAAAAACCTCTCTCAGCATCCGCTCGGTTTCCTCGGCTATGACACTACAAAAATGCTGGTCCAAGCCCTTGATCATCTCCCGCCTAGACGAACTGCAACATCCTTCTCTTTGCCCTCCCATCTAGCACCCCGTTCGTTCCCTCCAATCCATCCTTAACTCTGCTCCTGCCCCCATCTCTTATCCACCTCTCTCCACGCTACTCCTCTCCCTCTCCCCTCTGCAATCCCATCTCTGGCTTCCCATTGCCCATCCCGCATTCAGTTCAAAGTACTAACCCTGCCCTAACAAGGCTCTCCATAACCTCTCCCTCCATACAGCTCTGCCCTAATTCTCCAATAGTCTCCCCTCATCACGCAATCTCCCTCTCCTCACATCAATGAACCTTCTTCTCTGTTTCTCCACTTATCATCTCCTCACACAACGACCCAAGAACTCTCCCGTGCCTTCACACACACTTCTGGAACCACTGCCCCAACACCTCAACTCTCCCCCACTCTCAACCAGCCTTCAAAGAGCAACTGAAAACCCATTATTTCAGGCTTGCCTATAACCTACAATAACCCTGCTTCCACTACACCCTCCACCAAACATTCGCCCCCTACCTTCTGTCTCTTTCCCCCCTCCTTATAGATTAAGCCCCTCGCGTGTAGGTCCCTCCTCTCCCTCCGTCGTGCCAATTGTCATTCAACACTTATCATTGTACTCGTTTACTTATGTTATGTATGTAACCCCCCTCGAATTTACATCGCCCTGGAATCAATGGCGCTTTAAAAATAAATAAATAATATCTATCTGATCAATCTAACAATCTATCCATCTCCTACTATCTCCTATCTTTCTATCTCCTAACTATCTGCCTAGCTATCTAACTCCTACCTATTTCGTATCTCCCTAGCTCATTTCTCCTAGCATTCCTATCTCCTAGCTTTCTATCTCCTAGCTTTCTATCTCCTATCTATCTCCTAGCTTTCTATCTCCTAGCTTTCTATCTCCTAGCTTTCTATCTCCTAGCTTTCTATCTCCTAGCTATCTATCTCCTAGCTATCTATCTCCTAGCTTTCTATCTATCTTCATAATCTATCATCATATCTATCAAACATATCTGGGGGAAAAAAAGTCTTTAGTGACCACCAAATGTGCAAGTTTCTCCCCACTTACATAGATGAGAGAGGCCTGTAACAGACATCATAGGTCGACCTCACTCGAGATAAGACCAAATGAGAAACAAATCCCGAAGAAATCACATTCCTACTGATTTGGGAAAGAATTTATCTTCAACTTAAGGGGAAAATAAGTATTTGTGTCCCCCGACAACAAACAAATTTTCTTATCTCTCACAGAACTGTAACTTATATTCTGTAACAGAGCTCCCCCTGTCCTCCACACATTACCTGTAGTAATGTCACTGTTATGAACTTGGTGATCATTATAAGAGACACCTGACCCCAACCTCAAACAGTCACACTCCAAACTCCACAATGGAGAACACAAAAGACTTTATTGGAGTAAACAAAATTGTAGCCTGCCAACCAGGCTGGGAAGACTGAATCTGCAATAGGCAAGCAAGCATGGAGTAAGATAATCGACTGTGGGAGCAATGATTATGAAATTGGAAAGACATACAAGACCCGTGATAATCTCCCTCCATCTGGGGCAGGTCCAGCAAAGATCTCACCACGTGGGGTCAAAATGATCCTCAGGAACTAGTGAGCAAAAACCCAGAACCACACGGGGGACCTAATGAATACCTGCAGGAGAGCTGGGAACCAACGTAACAAAAGACGACCATCAAGTAACACACAGCACCGCCATGGATCTCAGATCCTGCAGTGACGACGTGTCCCCCTGCCTGAAAAAACCCTAACCACATAGGGGGGGACTAGGTGAATGACCTGCAGATAGCTGGACCAACGTAACAAAGACGACCAATCGCAGTAACACACAGCAACGCCAGGTACTCAGATCCTGCAGTGACAGACGTTGTCCCCACGCTGAAAATCCCAGAACCACATGGGGGGACCTAGTTAATGAACCTGCAGAAGAGGGACCTCAATCGTAAGCCAAGGCCACCATTCATAACACCACTACAACCGCCAGGGACTCAGATCCTGCAGTTCCAGACGTGTCCCCCTGCTTCACCAGTAAATTCCGGCCTGCCTTAAGTTTGCTAGAGATCATATCGGAAGAACCAGAAGAGTATTGGGAGAATGTCATATTGTAGATGAAACCAAAGGAGAATTGTTTGGTAGAAACACAACTCGTCGTGTTTGGAGGATAGAGCAGGGCTGATTTGCCTCAAAAGACACCAGACCTACTGTGAAGCGTGGGGGGAGGCAGACACCAGACCTACTGTGAAGCATGGGAGTGGGTGTGGGGTGTGAGGGGCAACAAAACAGGCCGTGGAATCGAGAGAATTTGAGTGCAAACTCTCCTACCATCAGTCAAGGACATTGAAGATGAAACGTGTCTGAGTCCTTTCAGCAAGACAATGATCCCAAGCACATCTACACCGCCATTTGAAATCGAAGGAGTGGCTTATAAGAAAGCATTTCAAGTCCTGATTGGTCTAGCCAGTCTCCAGATCTCAAAACCCCATAGAAAACCTGTTGGAGGGAGTTGAAAGTCCATGTTGCTCAGCGACAGCCCCAAAACATCACTGCTCTCGAGGGGATCTGCATGAGAATGGACCAACAAACCATCAGCAGTGGATGCGCCAACTTTTGAACATACCAGCACAGTTATGCGCCAACCTTGTGAAGACAGAAACGCGTGACCTCTGTCATTTACCAACAAAGGATATAGAACAAAGGATTGAGAGGAACTTTGATTATTGTCCAAATACTTATTTTTCCACCCATAAATTGCAAATAGAAATTCTTTCCAGATCAGACACTGGGATTTTGGGATTCTGTTTGTCTCATTTTGTCTCTCAAAGTTTTAGGACGTGAGCCTATGAAAACAATTAAAGGCAAATCTCATCTTTCTACGTGGTAGAACTTGCACTATTGGTGGCTGACTAAATACTTTTTTTCCCCACTGTATTTTCCTATACTGAAACTACTTAAAAATACTATGCTATAGACACAGATACACAGTCGAGTCACATTCTTATGAGGATATACATATATACCCACAGATGTAGCAAAGATAAACTTGACATCCACCATACGGTTCTCTATAAATGAAGTTTGGGTCCAAGGAACATCATCAGTCTGACTCTGGTCATGAGGGATCGTAGGACCTTAATGGATTAATCAGGGATTGTCCAATCACAACAACTCCTTTAACTGGGTTTCAAACAGACTTCATAGGAGTGCCAATGTGAGATACCTTCTTCCATGTCTGTAAATGATCATTCATTAGCACATAAAATACAAAAAAATGCTAAAAAAAAAATTGCCAATATTTTTTCTAACTTTTGGGACTTTTTTCACAATCAAAACACTTATCCCAGGGATTATAAAGTCCCCGGCGGTGAGTGTGTTGCCCCAAGTGATTTGCACATGTAAATGCTGAAGGTTTCTCAGACACTTGGCCGGGCTTGAATGGTAAGGTCTCCTTAAATAACCCAAAATACGAGCTTGGAGAGAAAGCCACTGTAATGGCTGAAACAAAAGCAATGTAATCTGTTCAACTGCAGAAGTATTAATCACAACAGGGTCTGGAGAAAACCTGGTGCAGAGTTAATGGGGTGTTTTCACCTTGTTGTTTCACAGAACCACATCCAGCTTTAGATTCACACTTCCCTTTTTAGCTGTGGGGTGGTTCTATAGCCTCAGACTCCACTTCCTGTGAGTGGTTTCCTATAGCTTAGGCCCCACCTCCGTTCAGTGTTGGTTGGTTCGCCCAGCTTTAGGCTCCCAATTTCTGGTTCAGGCTGTGGGCGATTCTAAAAAAAAAAAATAAAAAAAAAAAAAATAAAAAAAAAAAAAAAAAAAAAAAACAACTTCAGAATCTCTCACTTCCTGTAGCGGCTGTGGGTAGTTCCACAGCAGTGGCTGGTATATCAGCTCTCCTACTCCTAGCTTCCAGTTACAGTGTTATGAGTGCAAGAACTTTTTAATCTGCAGTGCACAAAACCATAGAGCTCTAACACTTAAAACCTGTCATTTACTTAGGTAAACAAGCTTCTGTGCTAAAGAAATACTCACAGGGAGTGACACACCATAATTCTGAGTGAATTCACCATTATAATAATCTAAGAGATCAGAGCGAGAGCAGGGAGAGGTGGATGGTAACCAGAGAAACTTGTGCACACTAGCAGTAGATAAAATCTCCTTTATCTCCTTAACAAAGCCAATCAACATCAGCATGTATTTGTAATATTCTTTTAGAGGAAAAATTGAATAAAAAATGACAGGCCATCCCCCCCCGCCCCCCCCTCCAACATCATAACTAGTTCAGATGGCACACAATCACCCCAGCCCCCCCCCCAGGGAAAGCCTCAATTAATTACCCCCACTCAGACCCATTGTAAATGCCTTCCAGAGGAATAGGTCAATATGGAGGAGTCATTCAGCCTCAGCGGACAAAGGGTAGAGGGCAGGCTCACAGGGCAAACCGGGCAGTTGCCCGGCGGGCTGCTGCGGTCCGGTGCCGCAGTCGGTCTGTTGGAGCGCCCCAGCCGTAGGGGAGCCGTGGTTTACCTAACCCTGTGTGCCCCTGAGTGCCGGCGCCCGCACAGGGGCCGCAATGGTCGCATCAGCAACGCACCCCCTGTGCCAGGGGCCCGACAGTGCCCCCCTGCTGCACTGCCGTGTCACAGACCCCAGCCATGGCAAGGCCATCACGGCCAGCTCTCTGCACGCGTCCCACACTCGTGTGATAGTGGGACCGCTTCGTCGCGGACGGAAGTTGGAGAAGAGATGGAAACCAGGTGAGTACAAGTTTTAAGTTGTTTTTTAAACTACTTACTGGCCGCTGTCTGTCTGTATACTGCCCCTGCCTGGCTCATATACAGCCCCATCCAGCCCTATAGTCACGCCCTGCCTATCTATATACTGCCTCTGCCCTGCGCCAATAATACTGCCCCCTGCCTATCTATTAATACTGCCTCTTCCCTACCCTATATACATGCCCCTGCCTATCCCCCCTTATTAAAATACTGTCTCTGCCAACCCTATATTCTTGCCCCACCTGCCTATCTATAAACTGCTTCTGTCTTCGAAACCTAAATACTACGTCCCTAGCCTGCCCTAAATATTGCCCCGCCAGTCTATATACTGCCCTTCTGCCAAACCCAATATACTCGCCCCTGCCTACCCCTATATTACTTGCTTGCTGCCTGCCCAATAATACTGTCCCCTTTCCCTGCCCTATATACTGCCCCTGCCTGCCCTATATACTGACCCTGCCTATCTATAATACCTGTTCACCTGCCTGCCTCTAAGTGGGTGGGGGGGCCCCCTGCCTTGCTATTATTACTGCCCCTGCCTGCCTCTAGAGGGAGGCCCAGCCAGGCTATAGACTATCCCTGCCTGGCTATATATTGCCCCCTGCCTGGCTATATACAGCCCCTGCCTATCTATATACTGCCCCTGCCTTTCCTCTAAGTGCCCTGCAGCCCATAATACCGGCCTCTGCTAGCTATATACGCCCCTGCCTTCCATCTAAGTGCCCTGCCTAGCTATATAATGCCCCTGCCTGCCCTCTAAGGTGGCCCCTGCCTGGCTATAAACTGCCCTGCCCATGCCTCTAAGTGGCCTCTGCCCTGGCTATAATACTGCCCCTGCCTACCTCTAAGTGGCCCAGCCTGGCTTATAAATACCCCTGCCCTACGCTCTACGTGCCCAGCCTGGCAATATACTCGCCCCTGCATACCTCTAAAGTGCCCCTGCCTAATCAAAATACGCCCCTGCCTGTCTAAATACAGCCCCCTTGCCCGTACCTCTAAGTTTGCCCACTTCAGGCTATAAACTTAACTGTGCCCCAGCCTGGCTATAAACTGCTCCTGGCCTGGCTATATACAGCCTCGCCTACCCTAAATACTGCTCCTTACCTGCCTCTAATGAAAGGTGGCCCTTGCTGGCTATAAACTGGCCCAGCTGTCTATAAACTACGTGCCCCTGCCTGGCTACATACTGGACCAGCCTGGCATACATACTGGCCCCTGCCTGGGCTTCATACCGGCCCTGACTGTTAATTACTACTTTGCCCCGGCCCTGACCCTGGCTAGTTACTGGGGTCAGCCCCAGCTATCCGTGTCTAGTTACTGGGGCAGGCCCCAGCAAACCCGGCTAGTTTACTGGGCAGCCCCAGCTGACCTGCTAAGTTCTGGGGGCATCCCCAGCTACCTGGCTATTACTGGGGGCAGCCACCACTACCTTTCTATTTACTGGGGCAGCCTCGCCAGCTACCTGGCTAGTTTACGGTGGCATCCACAGTCCCCCAGCTACCTGGCGTATTAACAGGTTATGCCCTGTCTACCTAACCAAATTAATGGAGGAAGGCTCTGTTTCCTACCTAATGGGGTCAACCTATTAACGATGTATGCCCACTTTATTATCGACATTTTTAAATTTCTAATTTTTTAGTGACTAACTGCGCTGTTTTGGGAAAAGATAGGAAAATGCTGGAAGAGAGAGGAGTCAAAGATGTTATATAGTGTTAAAATACTACAGTGACTATAAGGAACCTACTAGAAGAGGACACTGCAATTGCTGAACCGGACATAGAAAGAAATGGAAGGGAACGACTCATCCAGGAAGACATAATGGAGGTTTGGGCCAGAAGGAGAAGAAAAGGAGAAGAGAAACCAACTCCCATCAGAGAATTGGGTTCTCCTTGTGAGTCCCTGCTTGTCAGGGGTCATTTTACTTCAGTATTGAAATCAGTTCTGAGTATTCATGGTGATTTGAACTGACTCTGGTTATGTTGATTGGATGGAAGTTTATGTAAGGTTCTTATGTAGTGTCAGTGTGGGGCTTGTCCCGATTGTAAAGCGCACCCTGACTTCTGTGATGAGGGTTTCTTGCACCATTTTTTTTTCTTGCTTGTGTGTAGGCGCTCATTTGGTGCATTTTTGATGCGTATTTTTTTGTGTGCAGAAATGTTACAGCATTAAACTGCTCGCCTATCGCAACAAAACCGCAACCAAAACAATAAAAAATGCACCATAAACCCGCACCGTGTGAATAGCAGCTTATAAGTGCAGTTTATTTTAGAAAGTAGCGATGGGCGAGAACAGGTTGACTATTTTTAAGCGGATATTGTATTGGGCTGCTGGGGGCATTAGTGGACAGACATGATTTTTATTCCCAGTCTGGCCCTGGTAGAGGAGAAGTCACCCCAGCAGGAGATCAGCACATGAAAGAATCGTCATGCAACTTCATTAGACCCTGAAGACACTTGGGCTCTCACAAAGACTGGAGGACAAAAGGCTAGGAGACGGCCAGGTACCGATATTTCATACAGATTTATGGAAGAGCCGTTCATAACAGTCTACGCCCGAATTCCAAATTTTTAAATTAAAAGAAACTTCCTGTGCTCATAGCACCCACTCCAGTCTAGTGCGTACAGTTAAAGTCAAATCACAAAGCTTTGCCTTAGGAACCAAAGGATAGTCCTTCGCCTGGTACCAGCGTAGCTTAGGCCCATCCAGTTCTGATGCGTGCCACTGGCTCAGTACTGTCCCAATGCCTGCATCGGTAAAAACGGTCCAATTTTTGAGACCCAGTCAAAAATGCATGGCCATAGATGGAGGAGTTTGATAGACGTTCCAGGGTAGCTATGGGTGATTGTAGTGTGTGCAGCCACGTGGGCTGTCCCATTACGGTTTATAAGCATTAGCCCAGGTGGCCACACCTGAACATCATCATTCCAGAGCATCCACACAGAACAAGTCCACATAATTCCCCCCCCTAAATGGGCTTAGCACCTCAGTCAACCTCAGGTAAGTGGACACATCTTACTGTCATTGCTTGTAACCATACTCATATTTGCACCTCTGACCCTTATCTGTATAATATTATCCCTCGACATATTATCCGTCCTAGGTGCGACCTCCAATGCGAATTAATTCTATAAACCTTTATCTGAGCTAGTCAGTCTTGATAACTGGACTCACCCCACCTTATTCTCGTCTTTTAAATCCTAGCTACCCCCAAGGCTGTTCCTGGCGCTTGTTGGTAAGACAGTAACGACCGTCTTCTAACCAACGAGGACTGGTGGCAGTTAATATGGCGCCCTGGCAGAGTTTTGTTTAACCAGAAAGGGTGAAAACAGATCTCTCACCACCGATCAGTGTTGTGGGGTCAGGAGGGTGTCCTCCTCGTACTACTCACCTAGGTCCTCCTGTGCTCGTGTGGACAAGGATTGCCTGTGAAACAGTATCTGACTGGCTTTTGTCTTGGTACACCTCAAGTCAGGCCATCGACCCTCGAGTGGACCGGCGGGGGGTTTTCCTGATATTCTTCTTTTACTTTTTCCTACATGTTTAAAGCTAATTATTGTGGTGAGAAAACCCCTTTAAGGGTAGCTCGAAACGCGTAACGTTCCTTATTAGGAAGAGGCACCATTTAATGAATACAGTAGGACATTGATGCCCCCAAGTGAAATACAACCTCTAAATCCCATGGTCCATATAGCCTCTATCAGCAGAGCAACTGTTTCTAGGGAGAGTTGGTTTTAATGGCTGTGCAAACCGACACACACCGCCAGAGTATCACACTGTGTAATGCAGTCCCTTTAACCGGACGGATTGCACACCCCCCCCCCCCCCCCCCCATTAATAATCACACTCCACCATCTGGGAGGCTGAGCTACAAATCTGGGTTTGACTCATTCAAGGAAAAAACTTTTTGCCCAAATGCAGAACATCAACTGTACTTGTCGGTGTCAGGGATCATGGATCAGGGTCTGTTTTTTTTTTTTGCTATGGTTTAGGACCTTAGAGCCCTGTGTTGTGGAAGGACTCGATCAACCTTCACGGAGCCCTGACCTCTGCCCCTCGCTGAACTCCTCCAGGAAAAACTGGAATGCCAACTGCAAGCGCGACATTATCTCCCGACCTCCGGTCCTGACCTTCTCCACTTTTCGACAATCCATTACTGTTAAAAAATCCCTGAAAGGAAGCGGATCTCATGGTCTGCTGCCCCTGGAACTCAAGTGATCAATTGTAACCTGCAAGAGAAACCTGGAAGCAAGCGCTCAATGCCCGGTATGGCCATCCTGGAGCAAATGACACGTTGCAAATATATACGTGAAATCCAGCAAGATAATTTCCACACTGTATCAAACTATAGGCGGATGTTCTCCACACTGTATCAAACTATAGGCGGATGTTCTCCACACTGTATGAAACTATAGGCGGATGTTCTCCACACTGTATGAAACTATAGGCGGATGTTCTCCACACTGAAATGAAAAAAAGGCGTGATGTTCTCCACACTGTATGAAGAACTAAAGGTTAGATGTTCTCCACCACTGTAATTAAAATATAGGCGGATGTCTCTCCACACTGTTATGAAACTATAGGCAGATGTTCTCCACACTGTATGAAACTATAGGCAGATGTTCTCCAAAAAGTATGAATCTATAGGAAGATGTTCTCCACACACGTGATGAAGCTAAAGTGGATGTTCACGCACACTAGTAAGAAGCTATAAGGTGGATTGTTCTCCCCCACGGTTATGAAGCTATAGGTGGATGTTCTCCACGGTATGACACTCTAGGCGGATGTTCTCCACACTGTATGAAGCTATAGGCGGATGTTCTCCACACTGTATGAAGCTATAGGCGGATGTTCTCCACACTGTATGAAACTATAGGCGGATGTTCTCCACACTGTATGAAGCTATAGGTGGATGTTCTCCACACTGTATCAAACTATAGGGGGATGTTCTCCACACTGTATGAAACTATTAGGCTGATGTTGCTCCTCACTTAACCAAACTAAGGCAGATGTTCTCCACACTGTATGAAACTGATACGGCGTGATGTACTCCACACTGTATGAACAAAGGGCAAGATTTTCTCCACACTGTATGAAAGCAATAGCGGATTTTCTCCACAACTGGTAGGAAGCTGATAGGCAGAGTTCTCCAGCCACTGACTGAAGCTTGATAGGCGGATGTTCTCCACACTGTATCAAACTATAGGCGGATGTTCTCCACACTGTATGAAACTATAGGCGGATGTTCTCCACACTGTATGAAACTATAGGCGGATGTTCTCCACACTGTATGAAACTATAGGCGGATGTTCTCCACACTGTATCAAACTATAGGCGGATGTTCTCCACACTGTATGAAGCTATAGGCGGATGTTCTCCACACTGTATGAAACTATAGGCGGATGTTCTCCACACTGTATGAAACTATAGGCGGATGTTCTCCACACTGTATGAAACTATAGGCGGATGTTCTCCACACTGTATGAAACTAAAGAGCTGATTATCTCCCACCCTGTTAATGAAACATAGGCAGATGTACTCCACACTGAGAAGCTATAGGCTGGATGTTTGCTCCACACTGTAAATGAAGCTATGAGGCGGATGTACTCCACACATTGTATTGTAAACTATAGGGGATGGATCTCCAGCACTGTATGAAGCTATAGGTGATGTTCTCCTACACTGTATGGTAGCAATCTGTGGATTGTTCTCCAACACTGTATGAAACTATAAGGCGGTATGTACTCCACACTGGTAAGAAACTATGGGCAATTTTCCACGACTGTATGAAGCTATAGGCGGATGATCTCCCACACTTGTATGAAACATAGTCGTAGTGAACTCCACATACTGTATGAAACTTGCATGATGATCTTCCCCCTGAGGAAGCTATATGTGCAGATTGTTCTTTTCTCCACACTGTATAAAACTATAAGGAGAATTTTTCTACCACACTGTATCAAACAGATATCTGATTTTTCCACACAGAATGAAGCTATAAGGCAGATGTTCACCACACTGGTATGAAACTATAGGTGAGTTCTCCACACTGTAGAAACTATAGGTGGATGTTCTCCACACCGTAAAACATAACTATAGCATGATCCGTCCACACAGTAATGAACTATAGGCAGAATTGTAACTCCAACGAGTTAGACGCCTATAGGCGATGTTCTCTCTACACGGTATGAAACTAAAGTGCGTAATTTCTTCCACACTGAACAAACTTAGGCGGATGTTCTCCACACTGTATCAAACTATAGGCGGATGTTCTCCACACTGTATCAAACTATAGGCGGATGTACTCCACACTGTATGAAACTATAGGCTGATGTTCTCCACACTGTATCAAACAATAGGCTGATGGTACATCCACACTGTGTATGAAACTAAAGGCGGAAGGTTCTCCACACTGTATGAAACTATAGGCGGATGTTCTCCACACGGTATCAAACTATAGGCGGATGTTCTCCACGGTATGAAACTATAGGCAGATGTTCTCCACACTGTATGAAACTATAGGCAGATGTTCTCCACACTGTATGAAACTATAGGCGGATGTTATCCACACTGTATGAACAATTATGTTGGATGTTCTCCACACTGAATGAAACTAAAGTGGATTGTTCTCCACACGGTAGAGACGTAGAAGGCGGTTGTTCTCCACACTGTATCAAAACAAAAGCGTATGTTCTACCACACTGTAACAACTATAGGCAGTATGTGTCTCCACAGAATCAAATCTATAGGCAATTGTTCTCCACACTGATGATAACATATAGGCCTGATGTACTCCGACACTGTATGAAACATGGTCAGATGCTCGCACACTGTATTAAGCAATAGGCGATGGTTCTCCACACTGTAGGAAGCTTATATGCAGATGTTCTCCACATGTAATGAACAATAGGTGTAATGTTCTCCATCACTGTATCAAACTATATTCGGATGTTACTCCACACTGTATGAAGCTATAGTGCGGGATGTTCTCCACACTGTAATGAAACTTATAGGTTTGATGTTTCTCCACACTGTAATGAAACAATAGGTGGAAGTTCGTCCCACACTGTATCAAACTAAAGGCGGATGTTCTCTCGCACTGATCATAAGCTATAATGCGTCCTGTTCTCCACACTGTGCTTAACAAACTATATGCGATGTTCTCCCAGCAGTACAAACTATAGGCGATGTTTGCACCACACAGAATGAAAGCATAAGTGAGGATTTTCTCCACAATAACGGTATGAAACTATTAGGCGGATGTTCTCCGACCTGTCATGAAACTAAAGTGCAGATGTTCTCCACACTGTATAAGCTAACGTCGTTTGTTCTCCACACAGTATGAAAGACTATAGGCTGATGTTTTCCACCACACTCGTAAGAAACAATAGGTCTGATGTTCTCCACACTGTATGAAGCTATAGGCGGATGTTCTCCACACTGTAGGAAGCTATAGTTGAAGTTTCTCCACACGTATTAAACTATAGGCGGAACTGTACTCCACACATGTATTGAAACTATGCGGCAGATGATCATCCACACTGTAGTGAACTATATTCGGAGTGTTTCGACCACAACTGTATGAAACTATAGGCGGATGTACTCCACACTGTATGAAACTATTGCAGATGTTACAGCCACACTGTAGGGAAGTCTAATAGTCAATGTTTCTTCCACACTGTATGAAACTATAGGTTTATGTTCTCCACACTGTATCAAACTATAGGCGGATGTTCTCCACACTGTATGAAGCTATAGGCAGATGTTCTCCACACTGTATGAAACTATAGGTGGATGTTCTCCACACTGTATGAAACTAATAGGTTTATGGTTCTCCACGACTGTTATGAAACAATAGTGGAGTGTTCTCCACACAGTATCAACTAAAGTCGGAAGTTCACCAACACTGTATGAAGAGCTATATGCAGATGTGTTTCTCCACACTGTAAAGAAGCTAATGCGATGTTCTCCACACGGTATTGAAACACTATAAGGCGGATGGTTTCTCCACACTGTATCAAACTAGAGCTGATGTTCTCACACCCTGTATCCAACAATAGGGCGTATGTTCTCCTAGCACTGTATTAACTATAGGCGGATGTTCTCCCACACTGTATAAAACAAATAGGCGGGAAGTTCTCCACACGTAATGTAAAACTATAGTGCGGGATTTCCTCCACATCTGTATTGAAACTATAGGCTGATGTTCTCACACACTGTAAGAAACTATAGCGGATTTTCTCCACACTGTATGAAACTATAAGGCTGATGTCACCAGCGGTATTGAAACTATAGGTAGATTTTTCTCCACGGTATGCAAACTATAGGTTAATGTTCCCACACTGTAAGCAACTATAGTCGGAAGAACTCCCACACTGTAAATGAAACTATAGGTGAATGTTCTCCAAACTGTACTTCAACTTATGATAGAGATGTTCTCCACTGTGATAAACTATAGTTAGATGTTCTCCACACTGTGTGTATGAAACATAGGCGGATGAGTCTCCACACACAGTAGGAAACTATAGGTGCATATTTTTCTCCACACTGCCTCATTAATGGGGGTCATGAGAGACCCACAACTCAAAATGTCCTTAAAGAGAACCTGTCACAGATTATGCCTCCCTTGCTGAGGGCAGTACAAGCCAGTGTCAGACCTTCTTTTTCCAGCGCTGTTTCCCATGATAATCTGAAAGAAGCTTGAGTTTTTAGAGCATTAGACTCCCTCAAATCTTATTCATCGAGCAGGTGATGTACCCCTGCCCCACCAAATGCTAGCCCCGCCCACTCTGTCAGTATATCACATGTATTCCACCTATTCCAAAGGTAATAAGTTTTTCTGTATGATGTGGCGGGGCTAACCTCAAGTGGGTGGGGTTTGAAAAAAAAAACGTTACTTATCAATATAAACATCTTTTCTTGCAGAAACGCAGAGTTTGTAGCATAAAATTACTCTAAAGACACCCGGCATTTCCAGAAAAAGGACTGCAGCGCTGGAACAGCAGGTCTGACAACAAGCTGTTCTGCCCTCTCAAGGGGTCAAAACTATTGAGACAGGGTTCCTTTTAAAGGTCTAACAGTGATTCTAAACCCGACAGCCTCTAAAATGCCAATAGTTCTGAAAAAATATAAAAGGTAGGATTGTGTCCATGTATTGTTTGGCCATAGACTTGCAGTCAATCATGGGACTGGCACAACTTCCCCCGCAGAATTATTTTTACCTATGTTATCACAACTGCAATCTCCAGAATTATTTTTTTTTTAAATTCCAGAAATACCCTTTAATATAGAACATGTAGATCTAGGTTTCTGGAATCCAAACTTTGTTTACTCTTGGTTCAACAAAACTTGTACTGCACGCCCTCATCGTCTCCCACCTAGACTACTGCCACATCCTTCTCTGTGGTGTCTCAGTTTACACCTTTGTTCCGCTTGAATCCATCTTCAACATTGCTGCCTGCTCAATCCACCTCTCTCCTCGTTCCTCATGTGCCAATCCACTCACTGGTGACACATTGCCCATCAAATTCAGTTCAAATTGTTAACAATGACATAGAAGACTCTCCACAACCCCCCACACATCTCTCTCCTAATCTCCTGATACTTTGCCTTCAAGAAATCTCCATCCATAACCTCTTCCCCCTCATACAACTCTAACCCAAATCTCCTGATACCTTTCCTCATGTAATCTCCATCCACAACCTATCCCTTCCATACATCTCTAATCTAATCTCCTGATACCTCCCTCATGTAATCTCCATCCATAATCTCTCCCCCATACATCTCTACCCTAATCTCCTGATACCCGCGGTACCCCTCATAGTAATCTCCATCCAATACCTCTTCCCCCATATATCTCTACCCTAATCTCCTGATACGCTCCCACATTGTTAGTCTCCATCCATAACCTGTCCTCCCCCCCTACACCTCTACTCTAATCTCCTGATACCTCCCTCAGTAATCTCCATCCATAACCTGTCCCCCCATACATCTCTCCCCTAATCTCCTGAGACCTCCCTCATGTATTCTCCTCCATACCTGTCCCCCCATACATCTCGTACCAAATCTCCTGATACCGTCCCCTCATGTAATCTCCATCCATAAACACCCGCCCATACATCTCTGCCCTAATCCTCTGATTACCGATCCTCCTCATGTAATCACCATCCAAAACCTGTCCTCCCGCGTACATCACTTGCCCTAATTCTCCTGAAAACCTCTCCTCATGTAATCTCCATCCAATAACTCTCTCCCCCCCCATACATGCTCTACCCTAATCTCCTGATACTCCCTCATGTAGTCTCCATTCCATAAACCTGGCCCCCGCCATACCAACTACTAACCACAAATCTACTGATACCCCCTCATGTAATGCTCCATCCATAACCTTCCCCCCCATACATCTCTACCTAAGTCTCCTGATACCTCCCACAGTAGTCCTCTCCATCCATAACCGTGCCCCCCCCATACATGCACTACCCTAATCCCTGATTACCTCCCTCATGTAATCTCGCACCATAACCTCACCCCCAGTGAATCTCTAAACCCTAATCTCCTGATACCTCCCCTCATGTAATCCATTCCATAACCTGTCCCCCACCCATACATCTCTAACCATAATCTCCATTATACCTCCCTCAGAATCTCCATCCATAATCCCCCCCCTTACATCCTCTACCCTAATCCCTGAAACCTCCCCAAGAAACTCCCATCCATAACCTGTCCCCCTACACATCACTACCCTAATCTCCTGATACCTCCCCTCAT
Organism: Phyllomedusa bahiana; assembly: GCA_025379985.1. Classification (NCBI taxonomy): domain Eukaryota; kingdom Metazoa; phylum Chordata; class Amphibia; order Anura; family Hylidae; genus Phyllomedusa; species Phyllomedusa bahiana. The sequence goes on from JAODAL010040690.1 coordinate 33,967, forward strand.
GTAATCTCCATACATAACCTGTCCTCCATACATAGAGCTCTCCCCTCCGCTCCGCTGCTTCACTGTCCAGGTAGCAGGCCACGCCCCTTGATTACCTGGAGCAGCAGGCTTTTATAGGCCTCCAGGGTCATGCCAAAAACATGTGCTGAAACACAGGGAGTAGACACCCACCCAACACATTGCCTATTGCCAATAAGAGCCGACCCAGAAATAGCTATAGACGGCTCTTATCCCACCAAGGCCAGCTACCCTTGGTGGCGTGTTGCTTGTGGATCTTCTGTATAGCTCCACTTAGTGGCAGAAACACGCAACTGCTTGCTGTCGCTCTGCCACATATCCCACCCTCTGATAAAGGCCGTAGGACTTTGTCACCTTGTACCTTCCTCCAGGGTCAAAGCTCCTACTTTGGGGCAACATCTTCCCTACATCTTCAGGGGCCACAGACATTTTACTGTCATTTACTACAGGCAGCACAACCCATATACACTCTGCAACCAAGAGGTCACCACCTTCAGCCTCAGTCAGGCCTCACATAAGCAAAAGACCCTTGGTTGGCCCCAGCAATCACACTAGCTTCACAGGAAGCTGTAAGCACAACGCACCTCTCAGGTTCGCTATCCACTATAGCCGCTTGGGGCGCACCTAAGCCCAAACCTGCTACCTCTTTGTCTGCAGGATTATGTAGCAGGCCACGCCCCTTGATTAACTGGAGCAGCAGGCTTTTATAGGCCTCCAGGGCCATGCCAAAAACATGTGCTGGAACACGGGGAGTAGACACCCACCCAACATATTGCCTACTCCCAATAAGAGCCGACCCAGAAATAGCTATAGACGGCTGCCCACCGCATACTGTGACTGACAGCATAAACGGATGGCTCTTATCCCACCAAGGCCAGGTACCCTTGGTGGCGTGTTGCTTGTGGATCTTCTGTATAGCTCCACATAGTGGCAGAAACATGCGACTGCTTGCTGTCGCTCTGCCACACTATTTTACTCTACACAGTCCGGCCTCTACTTTATCTACTTCTGAACATATTTACGAGCTAAACATGCGAGCTAAGGGCAAGGACGACGACTGAGTTACAGTTTTGGCCAAGTTTACAAATAACCAAACTTGAAGATTGCACCATTCCCGAAATCTAAAAGCTGAAATTACAGTAAAGATGCGCACTTAATCACACCCCAAATATAAACCCAGCCTACCCGGCTTCCGGACTCGAGCTAGAATAAGACATCGCTCACTCTGCAAAGCCACAATTATATCTAGACAGGGTGGGAACAAATATTTTATATTTAGGATCTGACAGGCACTTGGAGAGCCAGTAATTGGGTGTATCCATGTAGAAGGTCTAAAAAGGAGCAAAGGATTTGTACAAACGCTTAGAAAGTATAAGTATATATTATTCCTCCTCCAACATAAGAACGAAGGCCATGGGTTCAATTTACAGCAAGGTCAAATTGCCCCCAAATTGCATGTTATGTATAGAGACAGAGGTAAAATTAGACTAGAAAATCCAAAGTGTGCATATAAATGAGCCTGCAGACTATGCTAATTCTATCTAAAGGGAAAAACCAAAGTAATACGTCAAGAAAGGCCCTACTTGGAGATCCTTAGGCTCGAACCATGGCTAAACCCAACCACCCAAAAGCCTTCAGTCCAGCACAGCTTCTAGGAAGTCCCCGGCGCCGCCGCTATCCGCCGCCGCTATCCGCCGATCGTTAGGGTCCTAAGCCGGTACCAGTCGCTAAGCTATCGGCATTAGGACCTTGGCGACGGCAGCGGTGGCAGAACTGTAGGCTCCGCCGGACGCACATACAGTTAGATGCTTTGGCGGAGCAGAGAGCTCCGCAGGTACTAGGAGGCCGAGGCAGGATGGCTCTGTGCGAGACGGAGTGCACGGGCGGTGTGAGCGGCATCACGCTGCCCGCGCGCGTCCGGGTGACGTCTCGGCGCGGCAGACCAGAGACGGGAGCAGCGACAGCGGCGGGGAGCAGAGGTCAGGTAAGTGCTGTCAGTTATTACTTTTAATTGTTCTATTCATTTTGCGGGCCTATTATCTACTTCTGTATGTGCAGGGGGGCTATTATCTACTTCTTTATGTGCAGGGGGGCTATTATCTACTTCTATATGTGCAGGGGGCTATTATCTACTTCTATATGTGCGGGGGGGCTATTATCTACTTCTATATGTGCAGGGGGGCTATTATCTACTTATAGATGTGCAGGAGGGCTATTATCTACTTATAGATGTGCAAGGGGGGCTATTATCTACTTATATACATGCAGGGGGGCTATTAACTACCTATATACGTGCAGGGAGAAGCTATAATCTACCTATATACGTGCCGTGAGGCTATAAGCTACCTATATATACGTGCTGTGGGGCTTATAAGCTACCTATATATTTATGTGCTGTGGGGCTTATAAGCTATCTATATACCTGCTGGGAGACCTATAAGCTATCTATATACCTGCTGGGGGACCTATAACCTGCCTATATACCTGCTGGGGGACCTGTAACCTACCTATATACCTACTAGAGGACCTGTAACCTGCCTATATACCTACTAGGGGACCTGTAACCTGCCTATATACCTACTAGGGGACTAAAAACCCCCAAAACCCCCACCGAACCCCCCCTTAAAGTAAATCAACCGATAACCCGGGGAAAAAAAACAAACCTACG
>JAODAL010040691.1:0-36650 GCA_025379985.1 Phyllomedusa bahiana
GTAAGGGTTTTACATGTAACAGATTTGCTGCATAAATTTTAGTAATTTCGTAAACAAAAATTTCTGTTACAAATTTGCCATGTGTCAACATAACCTAAGGCTACGTCCAGATAACATAGAAAAAAATACAGGTTGGATTGGTTAAAGAATCAGACCGGTATTTTATCATCTTTTCAATGGTTTTGGGAGACGGTTTTGTGGATTTGGCCGTCCCCCTAATCATTGAATAGCACACCGCCAGGATGAAAATGTAAGAATGTGCTTGTTCAGAGATTTTAGGATCACCGGAGATGCCCAGTAGATAAACTGTACAGTGTAGACTACTGGGCAGATTTTCTATTAACCCCTTAAGCCTAACACCTGAAAAGTAGTTAATGACCAGAACATTTTTTTCGCTTTTGCCCTCCTTAGTTTCACAGTTGTAACTTTTTTATTTTTTCAATGTCGCAGTTGTATGGGCCTCGTTTTATTCGAGACAAGTTGTACTTTATGGGGGAATAGTTTAAGTTCACTTATAAATAATTGCAGTATTTTTTTTTATTTGATTTTTTAATTTTTTTTTTACACCATTCACATTTCACACTTAATAACTTGTTAGATTAATTCTATAGGTTATTACGGTCGTGTGGATACCAAATATGTGTAGGTTATTTTGTGTGTTTAATTTATGCACAATAATTTTTTTATTAAATATTTATTTTTATTTTATTTATTTTTTTATTATTTTTTTAACACTTTTTATGTTTTTTTTTTACTTTTTTTTATCCCATGAAGGAAAAACTGTTTTACAATTTTTTAAAATCTTTTTTACACTTAGCAATGTATTAGCATATTCATATATGCCAATACATTCTAATTTGTGTCAGTCTGACACAGGCAGTGATTAGGACAGCACACAGTGCGTCCTAGTCACTGGCTTAATACACAGACAGCTCTGGAGCCACTCTAGGTCCCCAGGGCTGACTGAGCAGCCGTTCCCCGAGCTCTGTCGGGTGACTGGGTGTTCCGATCACCCGCCAGAGCAGGGAGACCCTTTGATTGCGTTGCGGTAACACACTGCCGCAATCAAAGGGTTAAAGCATCGAGTTGCGGAGGTCCCCTCCGCTCCCCGGTGCCTTCAGGAGATGCTCTGGGATCGGGTCTGTGTAGTACAGCCCTGATCCCAGCGTAGCTGCGGCCCCGGATGCCGCAAACTCCGATGTCTGCAGCGACGCCAAAAGACGTTGCTGCAGACAAACGACCCACATCGGCTGACGCCAAAAGACGGTGTGCGGTCGTTAAGGAGTTAAAGTTTATGGGGATGGTTGACTGTCATTTTTCAGACTGTTTTCAGATTTGAAAATTGTGCCCTGTGGAAGCATCCTATGACAGATGTATCTTACATTTCTTTACAACCAACACTTATTAAAACACTTTTAATGTATTATAATATTATGTTAATAATTATCTTGTTAGTTAAGCAAGTTTTACAATCATGTGGCTTTCATAATATACAGTCAAATCACATTATTATGACCAGCAGCTTACATTCATAGTAACTGTCATGTGCAGCATTAACAGCAGCTAGAGTGACTCAATAAGGCTGAGAATAGCGCAATAAGTCCCTGACGGGTTGTCTCAGGTATCTGAGGTCATGCTGACTGCAGTGCATCCAAGTGCTGGAGGGTGCATGGGGGAGGGTCCAAAGAGTGAATAGGACTATCGTGATGGTTCCACAGATGTCCAATTTGGTACAGATCTGGAGAATTAGGAGGCCAGGATAGTACTTGGAAGAATTGGTCATATTTTTTTAACCAGTGAAATTTCTAGCCATGTGATACATTGATTTGTCTTGTTGGAAGATCCCATCCACCGCAAAGAAAATAATCAGCCTGTATGGTTGTATGTGATTTGTAAGGACAGATTCATATCCAAATCAGTTAATACTGCCTCCATGGACAAGTAGGCATAGATAATGCCACAAAAGACATTTCCCAGACCATATGATTGCCACCACCAACTTGTCTTCTTCCCGCAATGGTTTGTTTCCTGATATAACATGTTAACTGTTCACAGACTGAGGACAAAAGTCAATATTCATCCATTTGCAACTCTGATAAATTGCCCCTTTTATTTTTGAGAACAAGTTATTTGTGTTCAGACAGCCTATCAGCCTATAATACACTTTATATGCTCATTAACCCAGTACATGACATGTGACTTCCTTCCTGAGCTATGTGTTGCTGACAGTAAAAGTAGGAAGTGGTCATAATAATTTGACTTAACTGTGTGTAGATGATATTATACTGAATATATTAAGGCATAAAGGTTATATTATTACACAGTAGTGGTTAATTGCAATTATTTGGTTCAATTGGCATACAGCTCAGCACGATGCAAGTCTTAGTAAATCTGCACAACTCATCTGCTTATCACAATATATGATAAAGCGGTCACTGTAGCAAAAGGTAGTGCAAATTTTTAGTTATAGTCACACCTGGATCCTGAGGATGCTCAAAAGTTTTAGTACAGATCTTGAATTGGAGCATAAATCTCAAATGGCACTCCTGGTTTGGTATTTGGATAAGTACCATAAGAGGCAGAGAGTCTTTGATTAATTTCTTGATGTAATTTTGTATGCACCATGGGACATGAAATGACAACCAATCTAATCTTATTTATGACTTGAAAAGTAGATACAGTTGTAACCAGAAGTTTACATATCCTATATAAAAAAGACAATAGCATTTTTTTTCTCACCATCGACATGAAATCAGAGTAAACCTTTCCCCTTTTTGGGTAAATTTGGGAAAACCCAAAACATTTTTTAAATTTTTGAAAAATGCCAGAATAATGATAAGAGGAGAGAATATTTTTAAGGCATTTTAATTACTTTCTGCAAAGCCCAAATTTACATAATTTTTCATTATTTTTGGGTAGCATTCCCTTTAGACTTTGGTCAAATGTTTTGGTATCCTTCCTCAAGCTTCTCAAAAAGGGGAAAGATTTTGGGCCCCTTTTCCCCCGACAAAATGGTGTTACAAACCCAGGTTTGTAGCACCTTGCCACACCTGCCTTTTCCGCTTTGTCCTAAATTTTAATAGGGTTGAGATCAGCACTTTTTGATGGCCCCTCCAAAAAAATTGGCTTTGGTTATCCTTAAGCGTTTTGGGAACCGGGTTTTTTAGTTCTTTGGCTCATTGTCCATTTAGAAGACACATTTCCACCAAAGCCTTTACTTCCTGGGCGCAAATTGTCCATTTTTACTTAGGGGTGTACTCACTTTTGTTGCCAGCAGTTTAGACATTGATGTCTGTGTTTCAGTTTTTTTTCAGGTAAAGGGCCCTCCCCCTTTTCCATAAGCAGCCAAGGGAAAAAATGAAGTGTGTCGATTTCTGTTGAAGGGGGAAAGGGCCACAATCTGGTCTCTTCCCCCAAAAAATTCCAGCCTGCAGTGTTCCAAAGCGGCCATCACATTTGAGGATTGGTTTGGGTTTACAGCTTTTCCTGGTGCCCCTGGTGCATTGGGTACTGGGGTAATGGTGACAGAGGGTTAGTGTCAGCCTTGAGGTGACATATTCACCATTGACCAAGCCCGAATGTTAGTAATGGAGGCATCTGACAGAAACCTCTATTACTATCACTGAAATTAAATGGGAAAAAAACACAGAAACAAAATAAAAAAATATTTTATTTAAATAAAGGCTCCCTGACACCGACCCTCGCTGACCATTTTAGTTTAGAAATCGATGCTACACTGGTCCAACAGAAACTAGAAGTCTAACAAATCTAATAGATTAAAAACCCATACCCCACCCAGACACAGGGGCTGGGGGTTGTCTTTTTGGGGGTGCGGGAATGGAGAACAGGCCAGGTTGCCCACAATCCCGGGGGGTTGGTTTTTGGGTTTCCCTTGGGAGATTGTGCCTGTAAGCTATGGCTTTTACCTCCTCTCTTACTCCAGCGGCCTAGTGCCAATACAAAATACAACCCTCACCTAACACTCTATCCCCCCCCGACCGTAGCCCCCCATATTTTCACCTATCACCCAGGGGGGTTTGTACAGAGGAAATAGGTATTGAGGTGTGGAAAAGTGCAGAATCTAAGAGTTTTGTGTGTTAATTCTGCAGGGACGAGGCCGGGATAAGTCTTCATGGCGATCTGGACAGGATGTAGAAAGGGAACAAATCCAATCAGAGAATATGTCACTTGTGAGTCACTAAATTTTATTGTACTGTAATCACTTATATATGTCTGTACAGCCTGTGTACAACGGTTTTTATCCCCTTGGTCACTGTATGCCAGGACTATTAATATATGTAATGGTTTTTATTCAGGTTTTATATGGCTGTATTTTTTCATCCTATGTGGGATATTTTTTGGTTGATTTGGCTGTTATTCATTTTTGTGTGATGGCGATATGTGATCATAAGGTGGTGGTATTATTCAGTCACTATGTGGTCGTGATACAGTATGTGGCAGTCTTATTCAGTCAGTGTGTGATGGTGATATGTGGTCATGATGTTGCGCCATTATTCATTCACTTTGTGATGGTGATATGTGGTCATGGTGTTGTGGTATTATTCCCGTCACATGTGGGTGCAGTGATCAGATTTTCAGTATTATTCGTCGTATGGGGGTTCATGGTGGGTGGAAATTATTTGGTCTTTGTATACTGGTATCATTAATATTATTAGTCTTGGTTTGGTCAGTAAAAGTACGGTGATATTTGCTCCTTGAATACCTGTATTATGTGGTCACTGTATGTATTGTCTTGCAGTTATTTATATGGGTTTATGTATGTACAATACATTACTTTATGTAAATACATATTTATAGACCCCAGTAACGCCGCTGTTGTGTTGTGGCTGGCCTGCTAGAGGTGGTGGGGCTTGATTCTGTTACATCAGGAATGGTTTCTACAACATTAAGGAGGAATTTCTAAGGGCTTTAAAGGGGTTGTCTCGCTACAATGATTGGGTTTTAATTAAAAGATCTTTAAAAAACAAGCAGCTTTGCAATATATGTTCATTACAAATGTCCTACTGATTTTGAGCAAGCCCTGTTAGTAGTACTACATCAGCTTTTCAAATTTCTATAGCAGCCGCCCTGTTAATCCTTATCTCACTGGCTGTCAGGTCTGTATGACTCATCACCTTCAGAATACAGGTCAGAGCAGAGAGCCCCTCCTGCAAAGAATGCTTCTGTAGAGGAGGGAGGGGGAGGGAGGACTCTGGCTTCTGTGTCCATGCTGCCTGGATTAACCCTGTGTGTGCCTGCTTCCTCCTGCTCTCTACACAGATAGATGTGACAGCAGTGACTCTGTGTGTTACTATAATCATGATGTGTCTGTGGAGCTGTAACTATAATAATACTATACAGATCAGGGAGGCTTGTGAACAGTTCATGCTCTGCTGTACTAGTGACACATCCTGAATAACACTTCACAGCTTCCCTGTGTCTGTTCTGACAGGGTCTGTTTGTTGCTGGAGATGTGGAGATATGTAAGCTAAGCAGAGAGTATAGGAACACTTGCATCCCCTCTGTTCTGCTATTAGCAATCACAGACCTCTCCACACTCATAGATCAGCCCTAATACAGTTGATCTAGATGCCTGCAGAAGATCTAGGCAGGCACACACAGGGTTAACTCTGGCAGCAATCCCCCTGCCCCCCTGCTGTATAGAAGTTATGGAGGAGAGCTGCCTGTGTGCTGAGGGGAGGGGGGAAGAGGAAGGAGAAGAGGCAGAGAAGAAGCCCCGCCCTCAATAAAAAAAATCCTTTGCTTCTAAAAAACCCCTTGTGTGGGCTGAAAAATTGTAATGAGACAAAAACTTTAAGGAAGGCGGACTTCCTTCCCAAAACCCTTTTTAAACAATTTCCTTTTTCCCGAATTTTTTCTCTGGAAAACCCTTTCCCTTTAAAAAGGGAAAAAAGTTCCAAAGGGTTAACAAGAACTATGAGTAAGGAAATTCAATAAAAGGGTGGGGGGTTTCCCCCTTAAACTAATTTTTTATGCCCACTCCCCGAAGGGCCCAAGGCCCCTTTTCCCGAAAAAATTTGGGAAAAAAACTATCATCAGGGAGCTTAATTAGAAGGAAACAAACAAGACCCGGAAAAGTTTACCCTCTGTGGTAGATAAGACCACCACATCAAGGATTCCCGGGAAAGAGATTCTTCATTAGTAAACCTTTAAACCCTTTCATTGTGGTTCCTTCTGTGTAAAGGAAAACATCAAACCAGGCTCCTTTTCAAGGGAACCTTTTTTTTGAGGGAGGCAAAATTTTACTTGCCCTTTGTTTATTTCCCAAATTTACGGAAAATTTTAATTTTTTTACGCATTTCCATTTTCAAAAAAAACAAAAAGTTCAAATGTTGGTCTTCGTTTGAGCCCAATTTTTTTTTTGAAAGATTATTAAATTTCCATGTCTTTTAATTTCCTTTACCCGTTACATTTCTTTTTTGAAATGTCAATTTTTGGGAAAAAAATTTTTTTAATTTTATCTTTCTTTTATTTCCCCTTTTTGGGGATTAAGTTTATGTCACTAAATTTTAAAATTTTTTTTTTCCCTGTTTAAAAAAAAAACTTTTAAAGATTCGCTTAAAATTTAAAATGTGCCCCTTTTATTGTTAAAACCCAAATAAAATTCCCAAATGATACCAACTTTTAAATCCCCCTCCGTCAGCAGTTTTTCTCGCCCCTGATAAGGGGGGGCCCCCGCTATTAGTGGCGGTTGAGGTTTTTCGAAATACAAAACTTTGGGTAAAATTTCTCCCATTTTACCCTTTCCCATATTTCATTTCACGTATTCCTTTTATTTATATATATTGCAGTGCGCCCCTATTCCCTGCACTGTTTAATATTTTATTTCTGCAGCGCACCCCACGGTTTTTTCCCCTTTTTAAAAGGGGTTTTTAAAAAAATTTTCCCGGGGAAAAAAAATTGTTTTTAAAAAAAAGGTTAAATCGCTGTTTGAATCCAAAAAATGTATTAAACAATCACTGACAAATCTTTTGAATATCACGTAGATATTTCAAACCATCACAGCCCGGTAATAGGATTTTTACCCAAAAAACCCAAAAATTTACCTTTTCAGGTTTAAAAGTGAAAACCAAAGGGAAAAGGAAATTCCCTTGGGGGGGGCCGCATTGGAATAATAAAGGAGGGGAGAACTTTATACCGCCCTACACATCTTTGGGTTTCCCAAATTTCCCGCCAGGGTCCCGTGAAAAAGGCATTATCATATTTAAATTAAAACTACTCAGCCTCACAAAACTTAGTAAGATTTGTATATCTACTGTTTAATATTCTATTTATTTTTTTCCCGTTTTATTGCTATTCATGTTTTTTATTCTACAGCGATTCATTACAATTTCCCCTTTATGGGCCCGTTTAGAAGGGGAGAAAAATTTGCGGTTCCCCTGCGGGTTTTTATATAGTAAACAGTGAAAGTATTTTGGGGCACTGCAGATATATATAGTTTAAAAATGTGCATGTATAAGGAAAAATGAATAGGGAAATTAAAAATTTTGCTTTTTGTGTATTTTTGTAAAACCAAACCCCCTAATAGCGGAGCCGCCCCTTTCAGGGCGATGACCCTGCTGGAAGGATGGGATTTAGAGTTTAGTATCATTTAGGAATTAGTTGGTTACCATATAGGGGCACATGTTTCATTTTAAGCGTATCTATTAAAAGTTATATTTTAACAGGGAAAAAATATATGGCAGTGATATAGTGATTGTTAATCCCTGTCTATATCTTGTATGGTGATTTTCACTAAATGTAAATGGTCTCAATTCTCTGTTCAAGAGATCACTTTTATGGAAAGATGTTATCGCATCCTGTGTGGTTGTGGTATGCTTGAAGGAAACACACCTACATAACAAATACACTATTAGTCTTTCACACAATGCATTTTTGATGCATTTTGTGCCGCTTTTTTGTGAAATAATGTATAGTATTAATTGCTGTGCCTTCCTGCAAAAAAAAGCATCAAAAACCACATCAAAAACGCATAGAAAATGCAACATGTGAAAGCACCCTGAAACATAAAAGGTTTCCTCATGCATTCCACTCACATTTTTATCAGCGAGTTTGTCACTTTTTCCCATATACAATCTGTTTTCGAACCCAAAGGATGATACATAATTCTAAAATGTACATTGAATTCTATGTTGTATACACTAGTACAGTGGTGGCCAAAAGTATTGGCACCACTGCAATTCTGTCAGATAATACTCAGTTTCTTCCTGAAAATGATTGCAGTCATACATTCTTAGGTATTATTATCTTCATTTAATTTGTCTTCAATGGAAAACCACATAAAGAATTGTCATAAAGCCAAATTGGATATTATTCCACACCAAACATAAAAAAGGGGATGGACAAAAGTATTGGCACTGTTTGAAGAATCATGTGATGCTTCTCTAATTTGTGTAATTAACAGCACCTGTAACTTACCTGTGGCACTTGACAGGTGTTGGCAATAACTAAACCATAACTTGCAGCCAGTTGACATGGATTAAAGTTGACTCAACCTCTGTCCTGTGTCCTTGTGTGTACCACATTGAGCATGAGAAAAGAAGAAGACCAAAGAACTGTCTGAGGACTTTTAGAATCCAAATTGTGAGGGAAACAGAGCAATCTCAAGGCTACTAGTCCATCTCCATAGACCTGAATGTTCCTGTGTCTACCGTGCGCAGTGTCATCAAGAAGTTTAAAGCCCATGGCACTGTGGCTAACCTCCCTAGATGTGGACGGAAAAGAAACATTGCCGAGAGCTTTCAACACAAGATTGTGCGGATGGTGGATAAAGAACCTCGACTAACATCCAAACAAGTTCAATCTGCCCTGAGTCCGAGGGTACAACAGTGTCAACCCGTACTATCCATCGGCGTCTGAAGAAAGTGACTGTTATTGGTTAGGTATACACAGGAAGGAACCACATTCTTACCTCGAGACATAAAAAGCCAGGCTGGAGTTTGCCCAAACTTACTGAGAAAAGCTAAAACGTTTTGGAAGAATGTTCTCTGGTCAGATGAGGGACAAAGTAGAGGCTTTTTGGGAAAACGGCATCAACATGAGTTTACAGGAAAAAAAAGAGGCATTCAGAAAAGAACATGGTCTTACAGTCAAAACATGGCGGAGGTTCCCTGATGTTTGGGGTTGCTTTGCTGCCTCTGGCAACTGGGACTGCTTGAACGTGTGCATGGTCATATGATGTCTGAGACCACCAACAATTTTTGCAGAATAATGTAGGGCCAGTGTGGAGAAAGTATGGGTCTCCTTCAGAGGTCATGGATCTTCCAGCAGGACAATGACCATAAAACTCACTTCAAAAAGCACTAGGAAATGGTTGAGAGAAAAGAACTGGAGGACTCTACTGGGGCAAGCAATGGAGTCCAGACCTGATTCCCAGTAGAACACCTGTGGGAGAGATCTCAAAATGGCAGTTTGGAGAAGGCCCCTTCAATATCTCAGGGACCTGGAGGCAGTTTGCCAAAAAGATTGGTCGAAAATTCCAGCAGAGCATTGTAGAAACTCTTTGTTGGTTACCGAAGCGGTGGTTCGCAGTTTATTTTGGCCTAAAGGTTGAGATACAAGTATTAGGCTGATGGTGCCAATACTTCTGTCGGCCCCATATTTTTGAAAGTTTTGGGGGAAATGATCATTGATTTGATTTTTGTCTCATTCTGTTTTGTGTTTTGTCATTGCAAGAAAATAAATGAATTATTAATACCAAAAGAAATTTGAATTGCTCATTTTCGGGAAAAAACTAGTATTCTGACGAATTGCAGGGGGTGCCAATTTTTTGGCCACCACTGTAGAACAGCAATGTATTTGGTAATAGTCTTTATTTTCCTTTGCCTACATGTTTAAAGCCAATCAATGAAATGTGAATAACTATTTAAGGGTTTGGTTTTTTTTGTTGATTTTCACCAAACTTCAATTCAGTCTGACCCAGAGCCAAAGCTCCACAAAAGTCAGTACTTTGAATTATCTGAAACACATGTGATTTAGAAGTTTCCATGGTTCCTCTAAGATTTGTACCTGGATGTGCAAACTAATGTTGCAGGATACTTCTGGCATAAGGACTGATACTTGAGGAACGTAACATTCTGATTACAGCTATTGACTACATAATTTATTGGACATGCGCAAATCACTGGTGTGAATGCCATACTATTAACCTTTCTGTGAAACCAGCATTGTGAGTGTCAATTGATATTTTATTACACTAATTAAAGGTTTTATATATGAATTACATTTAGAATTAAGAAGGTTGATAGGATAATTAATGAAGAAAATTGTCACAAATTTTTCTCATTTTTATTATTTATGTATATAGGGTTGTTTAAGGAATTGTATTTTTGTTATACAAAATTGTAATTAAGAAAAGAAAATTTATTTACTGTATATGCAGGGGCGTAACTAGGGAAGCCTGGGCCCCAAAGCACACTTTTGAATGGGGCCCCCCCACCCACCCCTTTCCCCGACTCGAAAATTTACCCGGAGCTCTTTAAATAAAGCAGTTACAGTAATACAAGGAGTGAACAACTCACCCTAGATATTACCATATACTGTTCCAAAAAAATCCCCCTATACCCATATTAACATTACCAAAACGTTACTACATGGATGGATATACCGCCAAAAACACAACCACAATTTTCACCACATAGTAAACTAATACCCCTATACTATTAATGAATAAAGATTCATATTACTGAAATATTGTGGTTATACTAGAGTACAATGTGCCTACAAACTGCATGTTCCCTCCTTACTGGACCATATAGTGGTAGCACCAGTGTACACAGGCTCTGCGGGACTGTATATTACCTCCATACTGTGACCATATAGTGGTAGATACCAGTGTACACAGGCTCTGCAGACATATAAATGATTGCAGTGCAGTTACATCTTGTGACTCACAGGTGATGTTTCTCTACTGAGTCGTTGACTTTCCATTGTGTTCTGCATCCTGTCCCGACCACCATGATGACTTCTCCCGGCCGCCACTCGTCCCTGCACATTTGGATACAAATATCTTAGAATCCTCATTTTTCCAGCACCTCACTCCCTGCCCCCCACCTTTGTACATCCCAGGTGTGGGAGAGTGGGTACAGGCCATAGCTTAGAGGCCCAGTCTCCTAGAGGGGAGGTGAAGAACAGAGGATTCACCCCCTGGAGATAGTGTTACAGCTATGTCCTGTACCCCACCGAATCATATAAGCAGGTAGACCCCCATTAGATAGGTCGGTAGGCCCTAGGTAGGTAGGTTAGTAGACTTGAAGTAAGAAGGTAGTACATAGGCCCCAGGTAGGTAGATCCTAGGTAGGTAGACAGTAGTCAGGCAGGTCTCAATTAAGTAAGTAGGCTACAGGTAGGTAGATTGTCACTAGGTAGGCAGTATTTAGGCCCCAGGAAGGTAGGTATGCAGTAGGTGGACCACAGGAAGGCTGTAGGTGAGCCCCAGATAGCTAGGCTAAAGGTGAGGTCCACATAGGTAGACAGGTAGGTAAATAGGCTATAAGGGGGCCCAAATAGGCAGGCAGGCTTTAGGTAGGCTATAGGGGCCATTTACAGCAGGCAGGCATGTAGAGTTTAGGTAGCTATAGGGGGCTAAATAGGTAGACAGGCAGGGTTTAGGTAGCTATAGGGAGCCATACAGCTAGACAGGGGTTAGGTGGACTATAGGGGCCATATAGGTAGGCAGTGTTTAGGTAGCTAAAGGGGCCCCATATAAGTAGACAGTCAGGTTTCAGGGGGCTAAATAGGAAGGCAAGCTTAAAGGGGATTTATCGTTTGAGCTGCTTGTGCTGTTCTGCTAATTTTCTCAGACTGAGTTTGAAATCCAGGGGCGTTTTTCTTCCTTCAGCAGGCTTTGTCTCTCCTGTCAGCAGGCGTGTCTCCCCTCCCACGAGGCGTGTCTCTCCGGGGTCCAGCAAAAGTGTCTCCCCTCCCACGAGGCTTTGTTCTCCTCACTGAAGAACTGTGACATCATCATTTTTGTTTGAAAGCAGGGGATGCAAGGTTTGTCTGGATATAACAGCTCTGTAGCCTCCTGCATGCTTATGTCTGCAGCCTTGAGGCTCCACAAACTGCAGCAAGCACCTATTTTATCTATTATAAACTCTTAGTTTTTCACACTGAAAGCCAGCAGCTTTAACTTTGTTCTAGTGGTGTTCAACCCCAAATTTGTACGGGAAACAGGGGAGACCTTTCCCAAAAACTCCAAGGAAAAAACGCAGTTTTCAAGTAAAGACCTCCTTTTTCCCTGTAAATTGATATGATTTAAAACAGGGGGGGGGGGGGGGGTTTTAAGAAGCAAATCAGCTTTTTAGGAAAAACCTGCTCCCCTTTTAAATGACTTGGGCTGTTTTGGGGTGTAGGGGTTAGAGTGTTGGTTTTTACAAGGGGGGGGTTTTTGGGGAGTTCTATTCCCCCACAGGGATAATTCCCCCCCCCCCTAAATTCTAAAACATATGAAAGAGAGACCTAAAAAAATATGTGCCCCAATCCTATAATGATAAAAATAAAACCCCAAAAAATGCTCCCCTATAAATGTTTTACCCCTTTAAAGGGGGGGTTTTTCCCCAACTCCATTTTCCCCCAAGGCACACTAACGGGTCATTTTTTCCCAAAGATCCCCCACAGAAACCCCTGAAAATTTAATGACTTCACCTGTCCCAAAATGCTAAGGAAAACCCCAAAAAACATGCCCTGTTGGGTTTTGCCTTAGGACTGGGGTTTGGGGAAACCTCGGGCCCTTAGAGTATATCATTTTTACCCACATAGTTGGAAGTGTTTTGGTGTGACTGTGAGGATGGGAATTCAAATGGGGAGTTTTTGGTTTTGAAAATTTTATATAAAAAATTATAGTTTTTCAAACCATTTTTTTTTCATATATTTACATATGTGTACAATTTTATAATATAAAAAAAAAAAAAAAAAAAAAGGAGGGGGCTTGAATTTCCCAAACCCTCTGGTTGCCAACCTGAATAACCTATTTGCTTTATCAAAGGGACCCTCAAAAAAACACAGTTGGTTGTACCCTTTTGGGTTTATACAAAACGGGGTTGATGACTTCTTAACGGGGGCGGGGCTTCATTCGATTCTGAAAAAACAAAAACGTTTTTTTTCCAAAAGTTCAAACTAAACCCCCTGTGAGGGGGTAAACCCAACCTTTTGGAAAAACCCCTTTTTAAAAACGGGGCCAGTCATTGCCCAGATTATCACCTTTAGAGCTGAGATTAAAATAGGGGCCGGGCAGCTCGGGTTTTTTCATATCTTTTTTATCAAAAGGTCAAGGGGGGAGTAAACACAAAAATTTGGTCCCAGGCACCCAAATTTCCACAGCACAGGGGCGGGGGCAATGACTTTTTCCGTCTAGGGGCATATCCCCCAAAAAGGCGGAAAAAATGTCGCCAGCCATCACATTTGCGGGGGGGTTTGCTGGGGCACGGGAAAATCGACCCGGGGGGGGAAACCAGAAAAACACAAAATAAAAAGCCCGTTTAAACGGGCAAAGCTGATATCTGAAAAAACCAAAGTGCAGGGGGTTTATGCAACCCAATTACAAAAGTGTTTAAATTTTACTGTTCCATAATTGAACATAATTTTTTGTAACGAAAAAAACCCCTTTTAAAAGGGAGTTTTATAGGGCTATACAAAGCAGGCTTTGGGGGAGGGGCTACTTTTGGCGGGCCCGGGGGTGTGGCTAAAATATATTAAATATTTAAAATTTTTATATAATATATAAAAATATACAAAATAGGACAGGGGTTTAATAGAGGCAGGCGGGGTGTTTAAATAAAAATTATATATATATATATTTTATATATACAGGCGCGTGGGCTTTTATATACAGGCAGGCAGGGGTATATAGGGAGGGGGGGGGCTATATTCAAAGGGCGGGGCCCGGGGAATATAGTCAGCAGGGTGGGTTTTAAAATATATATATATTATATAATATAAATTATATAAAAAATATTTTATAAAATAAAAAAGGCAACGTAAAAAATTTTATATATAAAATATTAGTTATTAAATAATTTATTAAAAAATATATTTTAAAAATAAATTTTTAAAAGGCAGTAGGGGAAATATAGGCAGTGTGGGCTAATTTTGGGAAAGGGAAAGGGGGGGGCTTTGAAAGGAAAGGACGGGGGGTTATATAGGCAGGAAGTGTAGGCTATTTGGGGAAAAAGGTATAAAAGGCATTTTTGGGGCTTTATATTTTAGGCGGGGCCGGGGGGGTATATAGGCGGGCTGGTGGGGCTATAACAGGCAGGCAGGGGTTTATAGGCAGGCAGGGGTATATAGGCAGGGGGTGGGGACTTTTTAAAGGCAGGCAGGGAGGAAACAAAAGGGAAAAAATTCCCTCGTTTCCCCGGGGCACCCGGGCCACGTGTTTAGTCGGGCGGCGCAAACATTTTATTAATTGCACCCCCCCATTTTGATCACTAAAGTCGGCAGGGGAAGTACAGAGTGGGCGTCACTCCGTTCTGCTATACCGGGGAAAACGTTTCCCTTTTGGGAACCTAGGGCTGGGGGCCCAGGAGCGGCATTCCCCGGGGTAGCGGGACTTTAGTGCGGCTGCCCCCTGGCCCGGGGCCCCGTGGGGGAGCTGCAACATCTGCTCCCCCGGGGGTTTTTAAACGCCCCTGGGGTTTTAATGTTAAAAAATAATAACAAGTTTTTAAAAAGACCTCTAATTCCCCAATAAATAAAAACACTTTATTTAAAATAAAATGTACAAATATTAGATATTGTTGCAACCGTAACAATCTAGTCCCTAAAATGTGTATGTTACTTAATCTGTACAGTGAACAATGCAAAAAATAAAAACCAGGGGAAAAATTTGGGGCCTTTCTTTTATCCTCCCCACACAAAAAAATTATAAAAAAAAAAATCTAATGCACCCTAAATGAACCAATAAAAATGTAAACTTATCCTGCAAATAAAAATCTTTTATACAACTGTGTCTTTTTGTGTGTTTTACCCTTTTCCCCCAGTTTTAAAACAATGTAAAGCTCTCCAACATATCCACACATAGCCAATCTGATTATCCCTCTCCTGCAGACTCTGCCATGGATGTTCCTTTTCTCTTCCTCTCTATCAGCCTGCTCTGCCGGTATCTCCCATTTACTTCCCACTATTTTTCTCTGGGGAGGGATACAACAAAAAAAAGGGGACTTTGTTAAAGCAAAACTGGGAAACATCCAAATGACGCTGTACCCCCGGGGGAGTGTACTGCCCCGTCCCAAAAAATTTTTAAAAACACCCAATTTTTTCCAGTTTATTTTTACACTAACACCCGTTTTTATTACAACAAATAAGGGTTAAAAATTTATTAAAAAAAAAAAAAGGGGTTTAAAACAAAAAAAATATAATCTACAAATTTTTTTTCCCTGATATAAAAATGATCTAAAAATTTTTAATTTTAAAACCTTTTGGGCATCAAGGAGTACCGCTATGCAGCACAGAAAGGAAATCATGGTTTGAAATTGGATGCAAAATTATGCACAAGAAAGCCCACAAACAATTTGCTGAAGACAAGTAGACTAAGGAAAAAATTACTGAAACCATGTTTCCCTTTTTTTCTGATTGAGACCAAGATAAACTATTTTAATTAAGATGATAAAGGCCGTTTTGGGGGCAACCGGTGAGGGGTTTCAAAGACAAGTGTGTCTTGCCCACAGTTTAAGCACCAAGGAGCGCTTCTCTGGGAAAAAATAAAAAAGTAAAGTTTTTGGTTTTGGGAAAAAGGGTGCAAACTATTCCTACAGGTGTCTTAACTTTTGAAGATTACTTTCAAACGCCTTCCCATTTCCATATAAAACGTGTTGGAAAAAATTTTGCTTTTTGACACACTCTATGGATTTGGGCAAGGGTTTTGGGTGTTTTAGGGCACCCAAAAATATTGTTATACCCGTACTTAGGGCTTTGGGATTCCCCAGCAAAATTTAGGAAAACACTGGAACAAAAAGATATTTGAAGACACAAAAGGGTAAAAGGAAAAAGCACGGGGAAAACCCTCAAATATTTCATTTTTTAAAAAGGGGGGGGAAAAAACCCCGAGGAAATAAACCAGGGCCAAAATTCCTGTCCAGGGGGTACTGATATGGTGCAAGATAGGAGCTAAGTTAATGGGGGGCAGGAAACTAGAATTATGGGGGACCCCTGGAAACAAAAGCTGGGCTCTGGGCATTGGGGTTTTTTGTTCCAAACTTGGCCCATTATGCTCTTAAAAGGGACCCAAAAAAGGGCATTGTTGGGTTTTTTTTGAAAAGGGGTCCTGGAAGTTTGGGGGGGGGGGGCAACTATTATTGATTGGGGATCTGTAGGGAATACCGACTGAAAGGGGTTTCCCAAAAACTTTTTGGGGTTGGGAAGGGAAAAAGTCCAAACAGGGCCCAGTTTCTAATGGCCTAACCCGGGTACCCCCCCCCCAAATGGAAAGCTTTTGGAGGTGTGGGCCCCCTTTCCCTATTTTTTTTGCTTAAAGGGGGCCCAAAAAACAGTTTTTTTAAACGGTTTTTTTTACCTTAAAAAATTTTTTTTATAGGGGCTAAAAAGCTAATCTTTAAGTGTCTAGAGCTAATTCTGCAATTTGGGTTTGGGACCCCACCCCCTTTTTCTGGGGGTTGGCCTGCCAGATATTTTTGTTCAGCCCCCGGTGCTTTTTATTTTGGGAGTCCTTTTCTTCCCTTGAGCGTGGGAAAAAGGGAAATGGCTTTCTGTGCTGTCGGGTTTTAATTTTCTTTTACTCCTTTTCGGCTGTGTATAAAGGCTGCCTGGAAACCCTCCCCCTAAATGGTCCCCCCTTCCCCTGAATGTTAAGGGGAAAAGGAATTTTTAAGAATTATTTTTAGTCCCCTGTTTTTGTTTTAACCCTCTCCCCATATAACACAGCCCCTTTTAAAAACCCCTCCTTCCCCCTCCCTATAAACCCAGCCTTTTTACACTCTTCCTCCCCCCCCAAATTTTAACACAGCCTTTTACACCCCTCCCTCCCCCCTTCCCCTATAAACACAGCCTTATACACTCTCCCTCCCCCCCCCCCTATTTAAAACAGCCTTAATACAACTCTCCCTTCCCCCTCCCATATAACACAGCCAAAAAAACTCTCCTCCCCCTCCCAAACAAACCCCAAACCTTATACACTTTTCCTCCCCCCCCTCCCATAAAAAACACAGCCTTAAAACCCCTCTTTTCCCCCCCCTCCCATATAACACAAACCTGGGAAAAACAAAATCTCCCCCCCTCCCATATTTTAAAAAAGCCTTAAAAAACCCCCTCCCCCACTCCCCTAAACCACAGCCTTATTACACCCCCCCTCCTCCCCTTTTCCCCCAAAAAAACTAAAAAACACAGCCCCTTTTGCAACTTTCCTCCCCCCCCCCATATAAAACGCCTTTTTCACTCTCCCCCCTCCCTCCCCAAAATTAAAAAAACCCGCCTTATACACTCTCCCCCCCTCCCAATTTTTAAAACAGCCTTTTACACCCCCTCTCCCCCCCCCAAAATAACACCAAAGCCTTAATACACTCTCCTCCCCCCTCCCCTTAAAACAGCCCTTTTTAAAAACTTTCCCCTCCCCTCCCCTATAACACACCTTATACACTTCCCCCCCCCCTCCCATATAAAAAAAGCACTTATACAATCTATCCTTCACCCATATAACACACCCTTTTGGGTGGAGGCATTATGGGGTGTTGCCGCTGTAACAGGGGGGGCTGAGGCTGACACATGGGGACCCCCTAAACAGTTGTTTCAAGAACACAAGTCAATAGCAAAGTAACAGTTTAAACATTTGGGGCCCCATGTTTTGAAAACGGCTAGGTCCCCCTACTCGCTTTTTTCCCACAAAACAAAACCCAAACAAGGGGCGCCCCTCTCATACGCGTGCTCTGGAAAAATTTAGGGGGGAAACCCTGATTGGGTTACTAAACGAAAAATGAAATTTTTAGACCTAGGAAAGTTTTCAACAAATGTGGCCCTTGGGTTTTAAAACCCGTGTCCACATTTAAAAACCCGGGTTGCATTCAATACCCTTTCCCCCTAATATTTAAGGGGTTGGGTGTATGAAAAGTACCAAAAATAGGATTTTGAAGTACTTCCAATGTAAAAATGGCTATCAACCTGTACCTGTCTACTCATGGCCTCTCTGTGACTAAGGAAAGAGGTCCTCTGTACATTGTATACAACGCTGAACATAGACTTCTATATACTGTGCTGTTCTAAAAAGAAGGTGTCACCAATATTTTTATACTAATAAATGCTGATACATATTCTTTTCTTCCTGATTTTTTTATTTCCTGACAGGAGATTATTTCATTATTTTTATGTGTATGATTATGGGGCAGTTATCTTGCCTGAAATGCTTTCAACAGCATTTAGGGATATGTTTTATAGCAGCTACAAACATGGACCATTGAATTCTGTGAACAGGAGCTGAATCACTGACCTTTACTGAAGAATGTTGTGGGCATGCTCTGTGACTTGGGAACAAGTGTATGTAATTGAGAGAGTAGCTTGTGTATGGGTGCAGTGTGTATGTGTTCATTTATTGTATAAGTAAATCTACATGTTGGTTTGTATGTGTGTGTTATATAATATATGTAAGTGTATATATGCTATATAGTAGATGTTTGTGTATATATGATATATAGTATATGTTTGTGGATGTATATGCTATGTAGTATTTGTTTGTGTGTGTATATATACTATATAGTATATATACATACATATACTATAAAGCATATATACATACACACATAGGGCCTCATGTATGAAAACTGTCTAGGTCTAAGACTGTCTATGTTGCCCATAGCAACAACCAGAGCTCATAGCAACCAACCAGAGCTCATAGCAACCAATCAGGGGCCATAGAAACCAATCAGAGCTCACAGCAACTAGTCAGAGCCCATAGCAACCAATCGGAGCCCATTGCAACCAGAGCCCATAGCAACCAATCAAAGCTCACAGCAACTATACACTCATTTAAAACTGGTGTGGCGGTGCCTCTTTCAGACATGTCGCCCTGTGTCTTTTCATGGGACAACACTGTGACACTTTGATACAATGTAAAGAAGTCAGTGTACAGCTTATTTAACATTGTAAATTTGGTGCCCTCAATATAACTCAACACACAGCCATCAATGTCTAAACTACTGGCAACAACAGTGAGTACACCACTAAGTGACAACAAAATTGAAGACACCCCTAGGTGAAAATGAACAAATTGTGCCCAATTTACAGAGGTGGAAGTAAGCATGTCAGTGCTCAGAACATACACTGCCCGCTGCATTAAAATGGTCTGCATGGCTGTCATCCCAGAAGGAAGCTTCTTCTAAAGATGATGCACAAAAAAAGCCCACAGTTTACTGAAGACAAGCAGACTAAGGGCATGGATTACTGGAACCATGTCCTGTGATCTGATGAGACCAAGATAAACTTATTTGATTCAAATGGTGTAAAGTATGTGTGGTGGCAACCAAGTAAAGAGTACAAAGACAAGTGTGTCTTGCCTACAGTCAAGCATGGTGGTGGGAGTGTCATGGTTTGGGGCTGCATGATTGCTGCCGGCTGTAGAGAACCACAGTTCATTGAGGGAACCATGAATGCCAGCATGTACACATACTGAAGCACAGCATGATCCCTTCTCTTCTGAGACGTAGGGCAGTATTTCAACATGATAATGACCCCAAACACTTCAAAGACGACCACTGCCTTGCTAAAGAAAATAAGGATAAAGGTACTGGGCTGGCCAAGCGTCTCCAGACCTAAACCCTCTGAGAATCTGTGGGGCCTCCTCAAACAGAAGGTGGAGGAGCGCAAGGTCTCTAACATCCACCAGCTCCATGATGTCATCATGGAGGAGTGGAAGAGGATCCCAGTGGCTGCAGCTTTTGAAGCTCTAGTGACCTCCATGCCCAAGAGAGTTAAGACAGTGCTGAAAAATAATGGAGGCCACACAAAATGTTAAAGTTTTTGGGCGCAATTTGTCCATTTTCATTAAAACCCTTCACCCTTGGGGCCCCCCTATTTCCCGATCCCGTTTGTGGACTAATATTTTAAAAACAGGTTTCTACTGGACTGGGGAGTCTGCGTGTAGCGCGCTGCAAAAAATTTTTCTTTTAAAAGAAATCCCATGTTACGATCTGGGTGTATACCAAGGGGCGGGGGCTAAGACAAACAAAAGGAGGCACGGAGACTTATCTTGAAGAAACGGGTGAAGGAAAGGGGACCCAAGGCAAGTAGTAGCAGGGGGACTGCAGCGGCCCAAAGGGCTCAGGGTTTGCAGGGTAACGCGAGTAGGGGAACGGGGGGGGGGGGGGGGGGGGGAAGGGGTTCCTAGCAAGAGGACTGTAAGCAAAGCAGGAGCAAGGACAAAAATACCAAGCATGGCAACAGGTTTTGAGGAGTTTTTATAGGAAAGGAAAAAGAACAAGATGGCAACCAGAAAAACAAAAACCCCCAAATTTGACTGAGGGAAAAACTTAAGGGCAAAACATTTAGAAGTCCCGGTATAGCAGAGTTTCCTGACAACTCCCCACCTCAAAAGGGGCCTCTGGACATACCTGACTCGGCCCTCCCCCGGGATTCTTTGATGAAATTGTCTTATCATCAGGGCTTTGGGATGTTACTCAGGGGTTCCCACAAATTTTTCTTCGGGCCCATAACCCTTCCCCCCTTAATGAGGTATTGTAGGTTCTGAAAATTCTCGGCCCAGGATTGCTCCACAAAAAACTTTTTTTTCCCCATTAATCTCCACTCTCAGGAGGAAGGGAACACGACCGGAAAGGGTTGGACGGGCGGCTTTAAAAAGAGACACATAAAATACAGGATGGATCTTCATAGATGGGGGAAGTTTGGCAAACCCTACTGGACTATTTTTATGATTTATTTTGGTCCGACAAACTTCGCCCCATTTTTTTGGTGAAGAAACCCAAAAAATTTTCAAATTTCGGTAGACAGCCAAAACCTTTTTTCCCCCCATTTAAAAAAGTTGGTGCGGTCTTCGACGTTTTTTCCACACTTTATTTTCTTGACCCCTCTCTGGGTTTTTCCCTTTCTATTTCAAATTTTGCTGTAGGGCAAGACCTTTCTTCGGCCAGCTGGAATATTGAAAGTAGGGTTTAGAAGGATTTTGGATGGTATAAAAAAATTTTGCAAAGAAGATTTGTTTGGTGGGGGCTTTTTGGGAATTGTTGTATGAAAATTCGCCAAAAGAAGCAGATCAACCCAGTCATCTTGTAGGTGACAAATAAGCCCGCAGGAAAGTTCCGAGTCTGATTTTGCTTTCTCTGTCCATTAGATTGGGGAAAAAAGGGGGGTTATAGTTTAAAATATCGATCCCCAGTGCTGAGAAAAAAACCCGCCAAATTTTTTGAGTAAATTGTACCCCAGACCCGGAGATCACTTCATCAGGAACTCCATAAAGGGCAAAACAACTGAATTTATGAGGTCACGGCCCTTGGCAGGGGAGACCGGTACATGGGATAAAATGTGCGCCTTGGGACCCGGGCAACTACTACGAGAAAGTATTTTTCCCTTTAGAGGTAGGCAGGCTACGAAAAAGTCCAGGAAATCGAACCCCGGGGCGAAAGGGGCCCGGCAAAGGCGTAACAAATCCGTGGGTGGAGAACGGGGAGTCTTGCATCGGGAAAAAGCACATGATGTCACAATTTCCTTACATCCTGTAAATTTTGGGCCCCCAAAAAAAAATCGGGATAAAATTTCCTGTGTTTTCTGACTCCTTTGGCCAAGAACTTAGAACAGGGTTTAGCTCAGGATTTCAGTCTTATTTTTTGGGTATGTATAGTTGCTGCCCGTGGGCCCAAATCTTGTTCTTGGGGACTAAAGCACATCTCTTTTTTGGGGAACAAAAGTCGGTGCCATGGCCCTCTTTTATTTCTTTAAGCAAGTCTTATTAGGGATTACCCCACACGGTAGTCGGGAACAATTTTTTTTGAGCGAAAGTGGGAATCATGGGGAAAATTCTTAAAGAGCATCCCCCTTCTGTTACGGATCCGGGCCCATAGATTAAAAAATTTAAAATTGATTGAGGAAAAAAACTCCCAACGAGCTTGGCGGGGGAAGACACTTGGCAGATCTCAAATTCCAAATTACGGGGGCCCAAAAGAACAATTATTTGCTGTGAGTTTGAAGAGGTTCTCCTTTCCCTTTAAAAGGGCGAAAATCGTAATGTTCTTTATTCCCCACATCATAATTCTCTCACAGGTAAAAACGTCGGGAGAAAAACGCACAAGGAGTAATAGGCTCTTGTCTCCCATTCTCTGACATAGAAAGCCCCAACGCACAGTCTAAAACCCATCCACTTCCACAATAAGGCGCGTTCTGGGTCAGGATGAATTAATACAGGGCTGTAGTGAACTGGCTTTTAGGAAAGAAAAGGGACTTTGTGCTTGAGGCCCCCAAAAAAAAGCATCTGTTCTTAGTCAACTGTTTAATAGGAAAAAATTTTTCTGAAAAATTTCTTAATGAATGTCTATAGAAGTTGGCAAAACCTATGAAACGTTGAACCTTTTATTTTCTGGGGGTGGCCAGCACTATTCTTTTTAAATTTTTAGATCCATTTTTAGACCATGAGGCGAAATAACATACCAAGGAATTGGATTCGGGCTGGGAACAATTTTTCAACTTGATTAAGATGGTTTTCTCTCAGACGTTCTGAACAATTTTTAAGTCATGGTGTTTTTCCTTGGTTTGGGGAAAATCAAAAAATCGTCCCGGAAAATGACTAGAACTTCCCGGAGGGCTCAAAAACTTGATGAGATTTGGAAGGTGGGTTGGGCATTACAAAGGGCCCAAAAGGGATAACACAATATTAAAAGCCCTTAAAAATGACCAAAAGCTGTTTTTTCCCTTCATCCCCCCCCTTATCGGACCAAGTTTTTAAACGCCGTAGGTCTAATTTGGAAAAAAAATTTTTTCAGTCGCACTCTTTCCCAAAAATCGGGGGGTCGTGGAGAGGAAAGGTTCTTGTGTTTAAATTTTTTTTAATTCCTATAAACAATACAAGGTCTCAAGGAACCATCTTTTTTTTTTAACAAAGAAAATTGGGAGCTCCGCTGGGGAGGAAAAATGGGGGATAACCCCTTACCAGATTTTTCTTTTGTAATTCTTTAGGGGGTTTTTGTTGGGACTGCCAAAGGATTAAAGTTTCCAAAAGGAAAGGGCACCCCGAAGCAATTCATGGGGGAATCATAGGGGCGGGGTTTGGGGGAATTGTTGCACTGTTTGCTGCAGACATCCGCAAATTCCTTTTATACTGACGGTAGCCCATTGACTTCTTTTTCTTTACTGGGCTTCAGGCCTTGTTCGGAGTGAGCTGTTAACGGCCATCGCCCCCTGGGGGAAAAAATCTCCTTGGTTTTTTCCCCTTTAATCACTGGTCGTCTTGCAACCCGGGGAGACCCCGGATTACGGGGGAAAATGTGGAGAAGAGATTAATAAAACGACAGACTTCATGATGTTGGGGAAAAATAAAATGCCTTCAAGGGTTCCCTCTCTTGATCCACTGGCCCCCGAGCTCGTGAATCCTCTACTCTCCATTACCCCGGGTGAGAGTCTTTTTTGGATTTTAAACCCATGTTTTCGGCAAAGGGCAGGTCCAAAAAATTACCACTTCCCCCGAGTCCACCATAGCCAGGGGGATACCCCCTGAGAGTTAGCCAGGGGAAATTTTAAAAGGAAGGAAGCAATGAAGTTTTGTTCCATTCTTAAGTGGGCCCACTGGATGAGATAAAAGGTAACTTTTTCTCAGTAAATTTTGTCTCTGAAGCAATGGAAATTTTCCCCTCTGGCAGCGGACCCAAAAAGGTGCAAAACCAATTTTCCTTGGGAAGGGAGGGGGATTGATAAACATAAATTTCTCGAACCCCAGTCTCTTTGTCGACGCTCTCACATCTTAAAAAGAATCTACTTGCATAGGTTCACTTTTCCGATTCTTACCTGGGGGGTTCCTTGGGGAAAGGAGACGGGGGAAAAACGGGGTTGCTTTATATGTTCAAATAGCCCATTTTTTTTTTCGCGTTCAACAGCCGGGGGGAAACGATCCCAAAGCGTGATTTTTTGAAGGCATCCAAACCTAAGGGGGCTTGCAGGCCATTTTTCTTTTAAGGCTGAAAGCCTTTCCTAAAAAAAAAACATCTTTGCTGCGTCATTCCCCAAAGGCGTTGCCCACCTTTTTATTCCATTTCTTTCTGCCCCTGTTTTGCCCTGCCAAGCTGGATTGCTGCTTTTCCCGTAGCACCACGATTGGGTCTCAAAACATTTGACTCATACGCAATGAATCCCCCAGGGATTCAAACAGGCTTTGGTCTCAACAAGGGCTAAGCCAGGCAATTGCTTGTGTGTAAAAATTATGATGCATAGACCAAAAAACCAAACCCCTAGGGAACGGTTGGGTTTGTGTCAAAGTATAACTGCTTGGGTTAAGGAAACCCCCGGAATTTGTCGCGGTCTCCCCAAACTAAATGGGGCAAAAATTGGGCCCCTACCACACCGAGTGGGTGGCCAGAAGCTTTATTTCCCCAAAGGGGTACTGTCATAATGTCTGCACGGTCCCTTAGTCTTGAATGGCTTGTCCAAAACTTTGGGTGTTGTGGGGTCTGGCCCTTTAAAAGCGTCCATTTCAATTTTAACGCCTCACTCGGGGCGCATATTTCCACATATCTGTAGCGCTTGACCGAGCTTTGGGATTTCCGCCCCAGCGGCCCCCCTTTTAGGGGCTTGGTATCCTGTTAATACTGTGTGTATAGCTGGCAGGGGCTTTAAAAACAAACACAAGGGGGCCCCTGGAAACTTGATCTTGAAGCAACAGGGAAGGGAAGGATCCAAGGGAGGGTTACAGAGACTGACGAGGCGCAGGGTTTTCAGGGTTTGCAGGGTGAACTTCGAGTAGAGGAAAAGATGGAAGGTAGTTCCTAGCCGAGAGACTGTAAGCAAAGAGGACTAGGACCAATCTCAAAGCGTTGGGAACAGGCTTTAGGGTTTATATAGGAGCAGGGAACGGAAAAAAAGAGGGCAACCCTGAACACAACCACCATCTTGATGAGGGCAAACTTTAAGGGGAAACACATTAGTAAGTTCCACGGTATAGCAGGAGATTCCTGACAATCCAATAGAATAAAATTCATTTAAAATGGGGCCAAGGAAAAACAAATTATACAGCCTAGGTGTCTGTTCCCTCTTGCCCCCTCCCTCCCTCACAAAATTTTAAAAAAAATTTGCGGAACAGGAAAAAATGTAACTGTGCCTTTTGTTTTATGAGTTTAGTTTTTGTTGGAGTTTATTCTGTACAGTTCAGTTGACATGTTCTCTGTATTCTGCGGGTCAGTACAAGGGCCACAATATCACCACTATATAGTGACTAATATCACTATAATGCAGGGGCGTAACTAGAGAAGCCTGGACCCCATATCAAACTTTGGATGGGGTACCCCTATCCCATAGGATAATATAGATAATACAAGGGGAAAATACATCACCATACTTCTCACTATCATACTGCTACCAAACAAATCCACTATACCAAAACCAACATTACCAATAACACTACTACATATGGACCTGATTATACCGGCAGAACAAATTGCCACCTGATAGTGACTGAATAATACCCCTACTCCATTACTGATCAGTCTACAAAGACCAATAGTACCACCATACAGTGACCATATACAGGGATCTATAAGACTACACAAGCTATGCAGACTGTATATTACCTCCATACAGTGACCATATAGTGGTAGACACCAGTGTACACAGGCTCTGCAGACTGTATATAACTACCATACAGTGACTATATAGTGATAGACACCAGTGTACACAGCCTGTGCAGACTGTATATTACCTCCATACAGTCACTATATAGTGTTAGACACCAGTGTACACAGACTCTGCAGACATATAAGTGATTACAGTGCAGTTACATCTTGTGAGTCACAGGTGACGTGTTGTTGCCTTTCTCTTTTGTTCTGCATTCAGTCCACACCGCCATGATGACTGCTCCCGGCCACTTGTCCCTGGAGATTTAGACACAAAAATATCTTAAATCCTACTTACCAGAACCTCACTCCCTGCCCCACTGGCTATATGGGTCCATTTAGGCAGACAGGGTTTACATAGGCTATAGGGGGCCCCAGATAGGCCAGGTTTAGGTAGGCAATAGGGTCCCCGCATAGGCAGGGCTTAGGTAGCTATAGGGCCCCATACAGGCAGTCAAGCAGGGTTTAGGTAGAGTATAGGGCCCCGTATAGACAGGCAGAGTTTTGATAGCTATAGGGCCCCATATAGATAGGCAGGCAGGGTAGAGGTAGCTATAGGGTCCATATATGTAGGCAGGCAGGTCTTAGGATAGGCTATATGGGGCCGATACAAGCAGGCAAAGCATAGGGTAAGCTATAAGGGATATACATATATATATATATATATATATATATATATAAATATATAAATATATATATATATATATATATATACAGGGCTTTGGGGGCTATGTATAGGCAGCCATGGCTATATACAGGCAGGCAGGACTTTGGGGGGCTATATATAGGCAGATAGGGCTTTGGAGGGCTATATACAGGCAGGCAGAGATTTTGGGGGCTATATACAGGCAGACCGGTTTAGGGCATGGTTCATTAATATTAAAAAAATAAGAAAAAAACTAACTCACCTGAACCATGATCCCTCGCAGCTCAGCTCGGGCACTGTGGGCTGGCGCCTGCGCCTAACAGGCTGATTAGCAAAGCGGAGCTAACATCGGCCAGTCCTGCCTTGAACGCTGGGGCCGCAGGGCCCGGGCGTTCAGAGGCGTCATGCGCCGGGCCCCGCAGCTCCGCGTCCGCCGGCACTGAACTATGTTCACTGCTGGCTGGCGCAGGAGCTGAAATACCGGAACAGCAGACGTGTCAGCAGCTGCCCCAGGGCCCGGGCCCCCTAAGAGCCCGGCTCCATGGCAGCTGCTATGTCTGCTACCCCGGTAGTTACGCCCCTGCTATAATGTTACTGACCAAAGCAGCATACCAAGATCACTAAAACCAATAGCAATGATAGGACGAAAGAATACCCCATATATCACTACCCTGTAGTGACTAATACCACCATTCTGTTAATGACCAAATCAATATAGCAAGACCAATAAAACCAATAATAACAATATATAAGGACAAAATAATACCACCACACCCTGACCACATATTATCACCAAAAAGAGACTGAATAAAACCATTGCTCTGTAATAGAATATAAACCATTACACTAAGGTCATTACAGTGACCATAGAGAAGTAGATAACAGTATAAACAGGTTCTACAGACTGTGTATTACCGCAGCACAGTTACTATATAGTGGTAGATAGCAATTGTACACAGGCTCTGGAGACATATAAGTGATTACAGGGCATTTACTTTTAGTGACTCACAGGTGACATCTTTTCTGATTAGTTGTTCTCTTTTTTCTTTCTTCCTCCAGTCCAGACCCTCATGACATCTTCTCTCGGCTTCAACTCGTCCCCGCAAGATTTACCACACAAACATGTTGGATTCCAAACAGTGAAAGTTCCCCCAGCCAACTATAGAGCCCTCATTTGTGTCACCAACACTCCATATAGTAGACAGCGCCCCCCCCCCCCCCCTCCAGATTAGACAGGCAAACACAAATTAGATAAATGGCAGACTCTTCATATTACATAGGTAAAGTACCCCTTCGGTATAGGGTCCCTTCTAGTAAGTAGGCAGGCAGATAGGGCCACTTATGGCACGTAGATAGGGCCGTTTAGGCCAGGCAGATAGGACCAGTTAGGCCAGGCAGATAGGACCCGTTAGGTCAGGATGTTATGGCCGCTTAAGGCAGGCGGTGAGGGCCACTTCAAATAGATATTCAACCCTCCTCTCCCTATTAAAAAAAATAAAAAAAGAATACTCACTTCTGCTCCTGGCTGTTCCCCCTCCAAATTCCGCTCTTTGAATCCTGAGCAGGCTGCGTGACGTCATCACGCCACCCGCTCCGGTACGCCATTTCCGGCATCTGCTATGCTCTAAGTCTAGGCATTGGCTTAGTGTCTAATACAGGCAGCGGCACAATGACGTCATTGCATCACTGTCTTCAGTGGGATAAGCAGCCGGTATCAGTGTATACTGGCCGCTAAGCTTCAGTCACCACCTGCACCGAGCAGGCAGCAATTTCTGCATCGCTGGCTCTATGTGAACTAGCGATGCAGCAGAGTGGCGATGGGAGGCCTGTGGGCCCCCCTGGCTCTGGGACCCGGTCACAGTAGTGACTGCTGAGAGCCCTGTAGCTACGCCACTGTATCAAAGTGTCAGATCTTAAGTGTTGTCCAATGAAAAGATATTATAAAATATTTCTAAAAATTTGAGGGGTGTACTCACTTTTGTGAGATACTGTACATATACACAAATACTATATCATGCAGCATACATACACATGTAGGATATGTACACAAGATATATACATACACAAATGCACGTATGAGTTCCTTTTCATTTCATTGATATATTATTTAGAATAATAATTGTTACAATCCATTAGATGGATGCATTTGGAGCCACATGTAGTGTGTAGTGGTCATTAAGATCAGTCCAA
This sequence comes from Phyllomedusa bahiana, assembly GCA_025379985.1. Lineage (NCBI taxonomy): Eukaryota > Metazoa > Chordata > Amphibia > Anura > Hylidae > Phyllomedusa > Phyllomedusa bahiana. The sequence continues at coordinate 28,621 of JAODAL010040691.1, forward strand.
AATCCCTACAAACAAAGTATAAAATCTCCACCAGCAGCTGCCACATCCGCCGTAATGAAACATGTTTGTTGTGTTTAATTCTTCCGTCTCTTAGGGTTCAATATTTCAGCATCTTCAGAGCGAAAACTTTATTGGTTTATTGGAAACTGTTTGCAGAAGACGTCAAAAAGAGATAAAAGAATTAAACACAACAAACATGTTTCTTTACAGCGGATGTGGTAGCTGGTGTTGGAGATTTTATATCTACATATATATATTGTAAGGTGGCAACAGGAGGAAGGGTGTATAATGGAGTATATATCCCGGCCAGAGTCCTTGCATGCACCGTTAGAAGTGCAGACACATGCCCCCAAGGTAAGGAGCCTTGGGGGAATGAAAGGCCAAACTTAGATAGGTGCCGACAGTATAGGCTTTCGACATATGTTTAGTAGGTTAGCATGGCGTCCACCCATTCCCGCGTCGGTCTTTCATTGAGAGTGAGCATAGAGCAGGGTGGGTGCTTACTCCCCTTGTTCCACTCCAGGATTTCCCGTGCATATATAAGTCAGTAGGTAAGCTGACTAGGGGGGCTACAACCCCAGACTACCTTCAAGTCTTGGGAGGAGGCATGCTGGGGAACCAGCAGAAATACTTACAAGCTGTTAGTAAGTGTTACTTTGTTAGTCAGAGCTCAGACGAGCAGGCTTTTGTTTTGTTTGTATTTGTGCAAGCCTTGCACTTGCTTTGTGCTTGCTGCTTACTAAAAATACAGAGGCCCTATATATTACACCTGAAGATCTTTCTCTGCCTGAAAATACAAGTGTGCTATGATCCTAGAGCCGCTAAAGCTCACAATATATATATACGACAATTCCCTTTCCAGCGTGCTTCCAATCTTTGCCAATCAAGAAGTCCCCACGCCTTCTTACATACTCATCAAAAGATAATATTGGCAACAACAAACTTTTTTAAGAAAACTTTACTTGTATCAAAAATACTGGCTATGTAAAGTTTTACTATTTTTGATACAAGTAAAGTTTTCTTTAAATAGTTTGTTGTTGCCAACATTATCTTTTGAGGAGATTTTATATCCCCTTCTTATCATGCTTCAGGGCCACGGTGCATGTTACAGGGTCACATCTGTTGGGATACAGTGAAAAAGATACCTTGAAGTGTACCGCAGCAGAGCCCTATGTGTGGTCTCTTTTGGACTACATTTGCTCTATTATATGTTCCTATGGCGACATGTATGTACAGGGCTGTGCCAGTAATCTGGCGTCTTTTCAGCCCAAAAGCTGGTGCAGCCCTGTTCTCTAGGTGTGTGATCAGGCGAACTCCAAAATTAGGCGCATTATAAAGTGTAATGCGCCTGACATCGGGGGGCGCGCTGGAGGCCGGGTGCACTACAATCATACAAAGCTACACATTTATAGCATTTATAGTACAGCAAATCCAGGCGCATTACTGCTGGAACAGTCGCTTTGAGGCTGAAGTGTCGCTTTGTAGCTAGAAAGCGCTAAATCTATGACCCGCAGTAGAACAGGTTCATAGATTCAGGCGCATTATACACTACTAATGCGCAAAAAAAAAATAGTACCTGGGCACCAAAAATCATACATGCCAACAAATGTGTCAGACATAAAATAAATAAAATAAAGTGTATGCAAACATTAAACAGAGCAAATGTCGTCTAAAAGAAACCAAACATCATTCTTTATGCTTCCGCTGTGGTATATGTCACAATGCCTTTTCCCCAGGTATTCCAATGGATAATAGCGGCATATAGAGCGGACCAGCACTCTCATGTCTTTATGTATGGTGTAACTCTTCATGTGATGCATATCAAAAAAAGAAAGCATTGTGTGCCTGAATGGTCCATAACACAATTTATGTCCATTGGACACTTTACATACATTTTTGGATGCATAAAATGATGTGTAAAACAGGCAAACAAATATTTGCTTAAAACTAGGTTTAAAGAGAACCTGCCACCTAGGTTATGCCCCCCTCGTTATGCCCTCGTTTCTGATTGTTAATCAGCTGGAATAAAACTGCCGTAATCCATATGAAATACCCATTTAAAATATAGCGTCATCCAATGTGGTTTTCAACAGCAAAATCCGACGAGTAAATTGTTCTCATCTTCAGGATTAGTGGCCAGAGCAGGAACTTGAAGAATGCTAGGATTTTTTAAACTATAGACAGAGACAAGAAAAATTAAAAAGAAAAATTGTCAAAAATTCTTTAAAAATCATTTAAAAATAAAAACACAATTTAAAGGGCTTATCTCACTAGTTTTAAATTCCCTCGCTCAGTCCTGTTTTTTTTGGTTTTATTTTGAATTCAGGGGCATGTTTACGGGCTTCAACTAGGCGCAACAGAATCCGGGTTCTTTTACTATAGAAAACCAGTGCTGGCAGCCTATCAGAAAGGATAAAAACAGGTCCCAAGCTATAGAAAAACCAGTGCTAACAACCTATCAGGAGAAAATTAAAACGGGTTTTCTGTAGCTATAGCAACCAGGGGATCATGGGCCTATCAGGGAAAATTAAACGGGCCCTGTACAAAAGCGACCAGGGGCTAAAAAACCTTTTCAGGAGAGATCGACAAGGTCGTACTATAGCAACCATTTGCTAACAACCTATCAGGAGAGATTAAAAAAGGTCTGAAGCTATAGCAAACCAGGGGATGGAATGCCTATCAGGAGAGATTAAAAAAGGTCCTGTAGCTAAAAGCGCCCAGGCTGGCAGCCTATCGGGAGAGATAAAAACAGGCCCTTGTTAGCAATAAAAAAACAGGCGAAAGCCTACGGGGATGCTTTAAAACAGGTCTGTAGCTATAGAAAAACCAAACAAACAACCTACAGGAGAGATCAAACGGGTCTGTATTTAATAAAAAACCAGTACTAACAACCAAATAAAGGAAAGACCCAAACAGGCTGTACTATAAGCGACCAGCCCTGGCGGGGCCCTATCGGGAGAATTAAAACAGGCCCTTTAGCTAAAGCGACCGAGGAGCTGATCCCAGCCCATACAAGAGGGATATCTAGGGAAAAGGTAGGACACTTTTTAAAATGGACAATATTCGAAGTGACTTGTTTTTTGCAAGATTTTTAAAAACATAAAAAGCAGCAACCCCTGTATGAGAAAACCCCCTTTAAGTAATAGGTGATTTTCTGATGGCTATTTTATTAGCCAGTGTAGCATATTAAACTGACAGATCCTCTCCAAGGCAAACAAAGCCGGCAGGGTCATTCAGGTGTTACCTGTGCACTCTCTTGCCCATGAACCTTATTCCTTCCACCCCCGCTATGATCCTAAAACCCAAAGGGTTTTACATTCACACTTCGCGAAAGGCGTGGGAACTATCAAATTTTCACCAAAAGCTCATAACAGCAGCCCAGTGTATGCGCTATTTTCTAGCATGGCAAATGGTGCCTTAGGGAAGGAGCAGTTAATGAAGTCAAATTCCTGCGATAAATCCTGCATTCTGAATTAGTCTTTTTTTCCTTCTAAATCTTTTGCTACATCTGTAAGGACAAACTGTCTGCAAGAAACTTTGATACGTATAAGGATGAAAGAGTCATTTAGTAATTCAGAGATTTTCCCCCAAAAAGCCCGGGAGCCCCCGACCGTTTTAGCCCACTGCTGAAAACCCACAACTTAGTGGCCAAATTTGGGAAAAGAAAAGTACAGATGTGTAAGGACAAATACGTTTTTTTATCACGGGAAAGAAAAGGGAGTCCATAACCTTCAATAGTTTTAAAACATTCAGTCGGGTTAACAGCGATTATTCCCACCCTTTTTCCCATACCCCCATACTGCCCAGGGGGGCAGTGTTTTCATTGGGGAGAGGGTAGTAAGTAATGTTTGAATAGTGGTCGATTTCAAATTCGTCCTGAATTCAATGGGTTGAACTGAACTAAATTTTGTCAAACATTGCCCCAAAAATCTACTGTAACCCTAAACTTGTAAATGGGTTAGGGTCAGGTTTTTTTTACTGGCTTTAATTGGGTATTCCCATCTCAATGATTAACTACAAACATGTAGATTTAAAGGAAAAAAAAAAACTCTTTCCCAAATAATTGCTGTTTTGACTTTGCTTCCCTTTTAAAGCTTTGACAGCTTAAAACTAGTTAAAAGACCACCCTCTTTCGTTTCCTAAAGATAAAGCAGCCCCCGGCTTAGATGGTGATGTCAAGTTTAGAAGTGGGCTTTAAAAACACACAGGAGCTTGATCAGTTTTTTAAAAAGAAAAAATTTTAACTCTTTAGAGCCTGTACCCTTTTATCTTGTATTAAAACCCCCCTTTCACAAAATCCCACGAAAAGGCTTAAACTAAAAAATAGGGAAGCGAAATTCAGTCACTGTTTTTAGAAAACTTTCAGCCGACAAGGAAGTGAGAGCTTGAAAACTGTAAAAAAAAAAACCCTAGCCCCGAAAAAGAAAGTGGGAGGCCCAACTGTAGAACAGCCCACAGCCTGAACAGGGAAATGGTATCTGAAACAAAAAAAAGCATAAACCTGAAAAATGAAAATGGGTAGGGGGGAAGCTGTAAAACCCCCCACACCTGAACAGGAAATGGGACCCCGAAGCTGTAAGAACAACTCACAAGCCTGAACAGGAAAATGGGGGGTTTCCCAAAACGCTGTGAGAACAGGTTCTGGAAAAAGCAAGATTTAGACAACAAACCCGGGCCCTAGCCCTAAAAACTAGTTTTAGGGTTGGATCAGGGGATAGGGTTATTTGGCAAATATTTTGGGAAAATTAATTCGGGGTTTAAACCCCAACTATTTTTGGGTTTGGGGCAAATTTGATTAAAAAAGAACCGGTCCCCCAATTTGGTTATCCCCCTTGTTGAGGGCAAACACAAGCTAGTGCAGACCCCTTTTTTCCCCGCGTGTGTCCCTTATTCTGGAAGATGCGGGAGTTTGAGAGCATTTAAATGCTCAAATCTGGAATTTGCAGCCTGTTTTTGCCAGAAAAGGATCCCTAATATTCATGAGCCCTTGTTCGGTTTCCCCCCCACCCACAGCTAGCCCACCCCCCTTCTTTATTCACAAAGGGTTTCCCACCTATTCAAAAAAGAAAAGGGTGAATCAGCTGTGGGTGGGCGGGGGGTAGCCATGGGGTGGGCGGGCTAAAGCCCGCCTTTCCAATTTTAATAAACTTGGGCCCCCTTTTTTTGGGAGAACAGGGTTTCAACTACAAGATTTGAAAAAGAAAATACTTTGAAACCCGCTTTCATTTTTTACAGAAAAAAGGGGCCAGCGCTGGAAACACAGGGTTTACACTGGGTTGTGCTGGGCCTCCCGCAAGGGGGGATAAACCTTTTGGGCAGGGGTTTTCCCTTTTAAAAAAAAAACCAAAGTTTTTCTTAAAAAACCAATAACAAGCACAAAACTTTTTCCCCGGTTTTAAAAATTATGGGGGAAAAAGGGTTGGGGGTAAAATTTTTGGGGTTAAGGGGTTTAAACTAGAGAAAAAATTGGGGTTTAGGGTGTCCCATACCCAAACTTTTTTTGCAAATTTGGTCAATGTGCTTTCCCCAAAAAACAAAAAGGCTTATCAAGGAACACTATTTGTAAGGGAGGGTATTTAGGAAGCACCCGTTCCTAGATGAAGGGAAAAAAATCTTGGGATTGAAAATTTAAAATGGCTCAACCCTTCCCCGCAAGTCACTTCCAGGACCTAGAGCCGAACAGGGTCCAAAGGCCACATAGGAAGACACCAGTGTTCAAAATGGCACATGGTAGGTGGGGGCCCTTTTATAGATTTTGATTGCCTTTAATTTATGCCTCTGATCAGCAGAGAATCAGCACAATCAGATACACATCACATAGTTGACCAGTCCTGAATTATTCAAGGTGCCACACACGTATCGCTCACACAGTGGCATACACTTGCCTACCATACACTTAATGTGAGCTAAAATATAATGAGCACTGGGCTGGACCTATTAAAATGGTGTCTCTTCCTCAGATCATACACATGTTCCAAAATACCCAAGACCGAATCATTTCATCTTATTTTTAAATCACTAACTGCAATAATTGGAGACTTTCTATGGGACTATAAAATACTAGATTAAAAAAGAAAGATCTTTCATTTCCAATAAAGGAGGTGAGATTAAGGATTCCCAAACGAAAGTTATATTTTTACTCCACTCAGATCCTGTATTTAATTAACAGGGAATATATGGGGTTCCAGGAAGTAGAATGAAAAATAGATTTTTTTTTAGATAGAGACAGAATATTTAACTTTTTTATATAAAATTCAACAAGGTTGATGAGAGTTCAAAAAAGAACTAAAGGGAAATTTTGAATTTAACCTACTTTGGGGATATCTCAATCCTAAAAACCAAGAGGGGGTAATTTTTGGGTACAAAAGGGAAAAACCCAAGTGAATTCGTTTATAAGCGGGAATTTTTGGGGGGACGTTTTTAAAACTACTATTTAAGTTTTTTTCTTAGTTTGCCACCAATCAACTCAAGCAAAAAACAACCCCCCTTTTCATTTTTTTCAGAGCAAATTAAAATTTAAAGGGGGAGCTCTGATTATTTGCTATGGGTCTGATTTTTTGCTGGGGTCTGATGGTTTTGCTATGACTCGATTGGGTTGCTATGGGCAACAAAGAAAGTTTTTACCTGAAACCAAACTTTAATACAGACGCCATTATGTACGGGGGTTTAGCCCTAGGTGCACCTTTTGATGGTCAGAAAAGATAATGTGGCTTTAAAAACTAAAATGACTTGGAAAGTGGATGTCAGTTTAGGTTCAGGAATAATCTGAATTTGATGCTTACCCGTCGGGCCACCATGCTGACAGGGAGAAGTCTAGCAATTTTATGAAGAGACATGTCTCTTGGTGCCAGAGGAAAAGGAAAAGACAGCCGTGAGAGAGTCACGTGCTGTGGCCCATATGTAGAGATGGGCGAATTTCCCAAAATTGATTTTGTTCACTTCGCCAGATTTCTCGGCAAAAAATAACCTTCCGAACCCGGGGAAAAATAAAAAAAAGAAAAGTTTAAAAAAAACAGCTATTTCCCCGCTCCCAACCTGCGGGGTGCGTAAACGTTTTTGCCATGCTTAAATATCAGAGGGAGCTTGGTTTTGGTCTTCATACAATGTTGTGTTTTTTGTAGACACGCAGATGACTCCGCCCCCTTTGAACACTTTACTAAAAATTCCCTGGGGACTTAAGAGGGGAAAAAGACCAAAAAACTCAAGCGGAATGTACCTAAAAAGTCTGCCACGACACTGGAAAAAAACAAGCTGAGGGGCCCGGGGGCAACACATGCCGAGGTGGAGACGACGGCAGCCACACACAGCATGAGGTCGACAGTGGCACAAGACATTCTGGTGGCAAAAACAGGAAGGCCCAAGGGCAAAAATGACAGAGAGTGGAGGGACGGGGGCAGGAGCAACACTGAGGTCAAGAGTGGCAAATGACACAGTGTGTAGGTCACGGCAGCAGCCAACAGCAGCAAAAAAGTCAGACGTGGGGACAATGACATGTGAGGCACGGCAGCGCCACAGCACAGCTGAGGTCAAGAGGGCACAATAAACAGGTAGGCACGGGAGCACCACAGACAGCATGAAGTCAGACAGTGGCACAATGACATGTGTAGCACGGGAGCACCCCACAGCACAGAGGTCAGACAGTGGCACAATACAGAGTGTGTAGGTCAGGCATCCAGCAGAGGGCAGACAGTGGGACAATGACATTCTGGAGGTGGCAAAAACAGGGGTAGGCCACAATGGGGCAATGACACATGTGGAGGTCTCGGCAGCAGCCACAGCAGCGCATAGGGCAGGGAGGGGGACAATGACTTTTGGAGGTGGGAAAAACAGGAGTAGGGGCCCCGAGTGGGGCAATGACAGAGTGTGTACTCACGGCATCACCACAGCAGCAGCATGAGCTCAGACAGTGGGACAATGACAGAGTGTGTAGGGCACGGCAGCAGCCACAGCAGCACATGATCAACAGGGCACAAACAGAGGGTAAAGGGCACGCACACCACAGCACAGATGAGGTCAGACATGGCACAATG
>JAODAL010040692.1:0-36649 GCA_025379985.1 Phyllomedusa bahiana
CAGGGGTTATTTTGTGTCTTTTTTTGGTCGTGTGTATCATATTTTGTGGTGGTGACTTGAGCTGGTGTCTGCCACTATTGGTTTTATAGGCGGTGCTGCGGGTTATATGTTTTTATAATAAGTATATTTTTAAACCCTGGGAGTGGTTGCTTTGGGTTTGGGGGGGCCCAGTGCACAGCTCTGCCCAGGGGCCCATAATGCTGATAAGACGGCCCTGCATTCAATGAGAACTTTGATTTACTGTATTAGCGGGCCGTACTTTGGACCTATTGCAAGGAAAATTATGCCCAAAAGTATTGCCTGAAAAAACCCGTGTGAACTCCCCTTTAAAATGTTTAAGTACATCCCAGACTTTTTTTAAAGGGAAATTCCCCCCCACTTACAAATTTTTAAAAAAAAAAAAAAAAAAATACTCTACTAAATTTGGCATAAACTTGTAGCAATACCTTCATCTTTAACTCATTATGGCCGCAACCAGTTTTGACCTTTAAAAAGAGCCCATTTTTAAAATTTTTTTAATTTTTTTTAAACTGCTTGTATTGGATAACTGTTATGGTATGTTCACACAGTGTGTTGGATCCGTTTTGGATCTGAAAAACGCACCCAAAAGCGCTGCGTAAATCGTATCCAAAATGCATCCAATGTGCGGTGCGTGTTTTGGATGCATTTTTGCTGCAGCAGGAACATACAGTACCCTAAGTTTTAAAAGGGGGCATGCTGCGTCTTTCAGATAAGAATTGACATGACAATTCTTTGAACGGATCCGGAAGACGCATCAGAAAGACGCATGTAAACACGCATCAGCGATCACTCGTCTGAGCGCCAATGCATGCTTTACATTGAAAGTCATGTAAAATCACACAGATCCGTGTTTGGGTCCGTCTAGAGTCCAAAACACGCATCTAAAATGGATCCAAAATTGGATCTAACACACCGTGTGTACATATCCTTAAACACCACGATGTGCTCTCGGGCACGGCCGGGCATGGTGTCTTCACAGCAGCCCAGAAGTGTGATTAGCCACTCATTAAGGTTTTTCTGAAGATGAGGGGCGTACAATTTTTTTATAGCTATACTGTTTCCTTATATGGACCTATTTTTTCCGAGGGACTCAGATATATTGGCATTTACTGTGTACATCCATGCAATATGTATATATTGTACAGCAATGTATTTGTGCTCTTCTATTACAGGTCAGTAGTATGGCAGGCTATGGTGTACTTTAGTTCCTCTGTGTGAGTTTGGTATTGTAACTACTCAATGGAAGAGGAATGGTTACTATGGGAAGTAGCATAGTACAGTAGTTGGCCTAACTAAGTCTATAAAGAACCTAAGGCTATCTAGAGATGGAGTGTGATAATGTCAAAGCATTGCCCTGCTATGCTGCTAAGAGGGGCAGAGTAAAGTGCATTATGTCTTCTACAATATGCAAAGCCGCAGAGCAAAGTTCACACTGTGAAAATGGAATCATTTTTAGCGAATCCACTTTTTCTTTATTACCCAAGAATTGCTGTACGGAGTACAAACACTCCACCCGCCATTCCTGGCAAGAATGGGGTGGACAGTACAAATGACTAGTGTTGAGCGTTCGTTGGCTACGACACGGGGGATAGTCGATGTCGGCCACATCGAAAGGTTTTTTAATAGTAGATCGATTATGAGCGATGACATTAAAGTCTATGGGAGAGCAAAAAAACCTTATTTTTTACACCCAAAACAGGGCTGGAGAAACTGGAATTAACATCCCCCAACAGTCAAATGGATCGTGCTACATCTTAGCAACACACTTAGGTTATAAAAGCCACAGAAAAAAAAAAAAACACCCATTCACAATCCCGGGCTTTCCCAGCATGCCCCTTTAAAACCCGCATCACCCCCAAATTAAAAAATGCCCGAAGGCGTATGATTTGAACTCTCTTACTTGAAAATGGGCATTGAATATCCCCGTCCCGGGAAAGCAGCATAGCCCCAAAAAAGCATGGCCCCCGATTTAAAAAAGCCGGAAAAAAAGGGGTCTTTCAACACCCTTTTAGTTTCAAACAGATAACCGTCCGGGGCCCCCAAAGAGCCCCCAAAACCGCATGACCCCGATTAAAAAAATGCCGGAAAAAGGAGTCTTTCAACCACCATTTTTGTTGAATGGGCATGACTAAACCCCTTTCCCGGGCCACGCATGGCCCAAACCTGGTGACCCCCCCAAAAAAAAGTGCCGGAAAAAGGAGTCTTTTAACCCCCATTTAGTTTCAAATTGGACATTGACTATACCGTCCTGGGCCACACAGAGCCCCCAAACCGCATGACCAGATTAAAAAGTGCTGGAAAAAAGGGGTCTTTCAACCCCATTTTAGTTGAACTGGACATTGCCATACCTGCCTGGGGGCCCCAGAGAGCCCCCAAAACCTCTGACCCCCACATTTTTTAAAAAAATGCCCGAAAAAGGAGTCTTTCAACCACCAATTTTTTTTTCACTGGACATTTACTATACCTGTCCCTGGCCACAGCAGAGCCCCAAAACCGGCATAACCCCCCAAATTTTAAAAAGTGCCGGAAAAAAAGTCTTTCAACCACCCTTTTGTTTCACCCGGACATTGACTATACCTGTCCTGGGGACAGCATGAGCCCCCAAACCTGCATGACCCCAGATTAAAAAATGCTGGAAAAAGGAATCTTTTAACCACCCCTTTTTATTTAAAAATGGACATTGACGTACCTGCCTGGGCCACAGCTGAGCCCCCAAACCCGCAGGGCCCCGATTTTTAAAAAAGGGCCGGGGGGGAAAGGAGTCTTTCAACCCCATTTTAGTTTCACTGGACATTGAATACCTGTCCTGGGGCCCCAAACATAGCCCCAAACCCTGCAAAACCCCCAGATTTTAAAAAATGCCCGGGAAAAAGGGTCTTTCAAACCCCCATTTTGTTTCACTGGACAGGATATACCTGTCCTGGGGGACAGTATGACCCCAAACCCGCATAACCCCCCGATTTTAAAATGCCCGAAAAAGGAGTTTTTCAACCACCATTTTATTGAACGGACATTGACATGCCTTTTGGAGGACAGACGGGTAATGTGTTTCCTGTTTCTGCCAAAGGGAGAAATTTTCCAGAGTGGTTTATAAACAAGCCCCCAAGGGAAACCTGGCCTTGGGGGGAAAAAGGCCAGCTATATGTATTGTCAGCCACTCTAAGTGGTTGGCAAATATAGGATTATTTTGGCTTTTCAGCCTTTCCCTGGGTTGGTCTTATTGGGAGTAGACAATGGTTGGGTGGGGTCTACCCCCCTGTTCCAGGCCACATTTTGGTGGGCTCGGGAGCCTGAAAAAAGCCGGGTCTTTCAGGGAAAAAGGGGGCGGGGTCTGCTACCAGAGTGTGGACAGCAAAGGAGCGGAGACAGGGGCTCCCCCCCAGAGGCTTAGGAGAAGCCCACCGTGGATACTGGCAATGTATGCTTTTGGTGGTTAAGGACGCGGTCCGTCCCGGCTAGAAGGCTAACGTGATTGTCAGTGGCCAGAGGGCCCTGGGGTTTTTTTTATTTGTTTTGTTTTTTTTGCTATCCCTCAATAAAAAACTGGCTAAAGGCGTTTTAAACTGAGCCAGTGTCTGTGTGCCTTTCCGCCTACAAAAAGGGCGATCCCGAGCTAAATGCCCCCGGCCGGGGCCAAGATGGGGCCAAAGGTTTTAAAGGGTGTTACATATGGTGGAGGTCCCCGTGGGCTAATTTGGGCACAACGAATTGGCGCGTGTTGGCACGAGTTGTGCCTGAAGTGGTACAAGTGCAAAATTTTCTGCAGAAAGTTTTAAAAGGGCCGGAAGGTTTTTTTGTGAAGCAGTGCGCAAGGAGACACACCCGCAAAAAGGCTGATTTTCTGTGGGTGAGAGACTGTTTTTCCTCTCAGTGGGAAAAGGGGGGAAAAACCCTGCAAGAGACTGTCTGTCTAAAAGATGGTTGCTGGCCTGAAAATTTTTTTTTTGCCATGGGGGAAACTCTTGCCCACTGGGCAGTTATACAGGATTCAGCTGACTGAAACCCAGAGAAAGGAGATGAGAAGCCCAAGCAAAGTTAAAGCAGCCCATGGGGGGTTAAAAGCCTTCGAACGAAATTTTCCTCAGTCTGAGAAAGGGGGACTCACCACAATAAAACAGTCTTGCAGGCTGGGGGTGCAGAGTCCAAGCAAAAGAGGGATGGAAAAGCGTCCCCAGAAAAAAGTGGTTGTGATAAAAGCCTAAAAGGGACAGGATGGGGGATGTCCGTGGCGGGAGGCCGTACTTTCATCCAAGAAGGGGTCCACTTAAAGAGAGAGGGTTGCAAAGGGACCTCGTCCCCCCGTTGCCAGGGGCAACCATCGGGATCAGAAAGGCCTGTTTCCACTGTCCGGAGGGACCCTTGTTGGAGATGACAAATGGAGAGATGTGTCCTAAAATGCCCCTCAGGAGGAGGCCACACTGGGGGCCCGGAGCTTCGGTGAATGGACCCCCCCACCCAGGCGACAGGGGAAAAGCGGGCAAAATCCAGACTGGCCCCAACATCAAATCTGTAAGACGCCCCAGTGGGGTTGGTGATGGCGGGGGGACTGTGCATGATCTAAATGAGGATTGGTTGGGCTAGCAGAGGCCCCAAATATCTGACAAGCAAAAGAGTCCTGAGAGCAGTGGACTTGCAGAGTCTGAGGGTTTGACAATATGCAATGATGCCTATTAAAAATGCAAAAGGGGGTTAAATGTACCTGTAAAAATAGCTATTTCCCCCGCGGGAGCAGGGACTTTGGGTGGGGTCACAGAGTTAGCTTTATTTAGAAAAGTGTGAATCTGAAAAAAAAAAATGGCTAAAACAGTAGGGAAAGCGCTAGGTCTGCCCCTGGAGATCTTTGGCTGTCAGGGCTATGTTTAAAGTTAATGCAGAGTGTGAATTAGCTTCTGCGGAAATCCCCCCCCAGCTATAAGCAGACAGGGTCAAGTATGCCCCCAAGATCGGGGTTAACATGCAGAGGATGTGTGTTTTGTGGTGGATGACCATCTGGAGAAATGGGTTACCATACAGTTTTAGGTGGGTTACTGGGTTGCCGGGAGCAACCCGGGTTCCCCTCTCATCTCCCCGCGAAAAAAAATTGTGATATGAGTGCCACACGGTGGGGTGAAGGTCGCAGCCCTTCAGAAAGTGTGTCCCAGACCCCAGCGCACTGTGTGTACGGGATGGTAAACGTGCAATTTTTAAGGTCTGTCCCTAGAGGTTATGGCTGGTAATCACAATTTGAGAGGGAGCGGGATGTCTGGGGGTTTATTTGCATCCTGGGGTTTTGCTGTCATGCAGTTTCCCGCGGAGCTGATTGGCCGCCAGTACGCTGTTTGGGCACGGTGGTGCATTAACCCGGAAGGGGAAGTCGACCCGGGAATGAGGGCCTGTTACTTGTATGAGGGACTATATGTGAATGTCGGGTATCTACCAAAAGGGGGAAAAAAAACTCTGTGAAGAGCTCATTGCAGTATGGGAACGGACACGTGAGTGTCGGACAGAGTAAGGATGATGTTATTATGCAGATGGGGAATGATGGAAAAACCCGTGCAAGAAAAACGTTTGCCAAAGGCAGATTTTGGGTGCAGCCCTGAGAGGGGACCCAAAGAAAGGGGAGCTTTGTGATGGAAATCCAAATTGTGACCCCGAGGGGAAAGTAGAGAACAGGATCTTTTGGGCCTGTATGCACGAGTTCACTGGCTCCAAAATTGGTTTTATTCCTAGCTTTTACTTTCAGGTTGGGGCCCAAAGACGAGGACTGTATAAAGGAAAATGTGAGCCGCTAGACCCAGAAAAAAAGGGGTTCGTAGGCGCTAGTGAGGGGAAGGTGAGAGTAAATTTAATCCTCAGATGGAAGGGAAAGGGCCCGCTTTTGAATGGTAATACTTTTTCCCAAAAAAATTTTGGAGGACAATATTTAAAAGGGTTCAGAGGTTTAGTCCTGTGGTTTTGGGGGACGCGATGGTACTCTGCAGTTGGATGTCTTGATGCTGTCCACAGAAATCAGGGTGTTGTCTCGAGCTTATGGAACGGTGGGGGGAAAAAGGGGTTTCCCCCGGGGAAAAATGGCATGCTTCCCCAGAGAAACAAGTGAAAAAATTTAACTGTGTGAGTAGATTCCCTCTGTTGGAGTTTTATTGAAAAGGAAGGTTGTGCGAGGTGAAAAAACCTACGGCCCTTTTTAGAGGGGGAGGGTTTGACAGACTGGTAATGTAGTTGCCTGTTGCTCCACTAGGTGGGATAACCAGAGTGGATATACAAAAGCCCCCAAAAGGGAACCCGGGCCTTGGGGGGATAAGGGGCCCCTTATGATTGTCAGCCACTCTAAGTGGTTGGCAATTTTGGATTAAATTTGGCTTTTTCGCCCTTCCCGGGTTTTGGCTCTTTTTGGGAGTAGACATTTCGTTGGGGGGGCTTTACTCCCCCTGTTCCCCGGCCACTTTTTTGGGTAGGGGGTCGGGGGGTCCTGTAAAAAGCCGGGGCTTTTAGGTGTAACAGGGGGGAGTGGTCTGCTACCAGAGTGTGGAGCAGCAAAGGAGCTGGAGACAGAGGCTTTGGCCCCCAGAGGCTTAGGAGAAGCCGGCGCCAGTGGATACTGGCAAGTGTATGCGTTGGTGGTACTGGACGCTAGGTCCAGTCCACGGCTAGAGAGGGACTAACATGATTAGTCAGTGGCCAGACGGCCTGAGGTTTTTTATTTGTTTTGTTTGTTTGCATGTGCCTCAATAAAACTGGCTGAGGCCAGTGTTAAACTGGAGCCCAGTGTCTGTGTGCCATTCCGCCTACAAAAGACGGCGATCCCAGAGCTGAATGACCCCCGGGCCGGGCCAAGATGGTGGCCGAAGGTATGTAAGGTGTTACATGGACCACAGCATGACCCCAAAACCCGCATGATCTATGCTGACGATGCTGATGACGACATTTGTGGCCGTGACTGGGAGGACGAGGAGGTAAGACTGCTAGATGCAGGTTGCATTAACCACTGAAGGACAGATTGGCGACGATGTTCGTTACTGAGATTCACAGGGCCCTGACCCAGCGATGACAGGCCTGACGGTCCTGCAACTGACGATCCGCTGGCATGCGTGTTGTCGCCAACACTGGAAGGAGCACCTTCTCTCGTACCTCTACCTCCATGTGCTACCCCCCTCTTTGCTCGCTTACCACCTGCATTTCGGTCCATGTTCAGAAATATAAAAATTTGAGAAGATAGGGAAATTAGTTTGGAAAGTCTCTTATTAAAAGACGGCAAATCACAGCTATTCTCAAATCCCTCTAATCAAAACAAAATTGCTGGATTCAAATTTAACTGCAAGGTGTCTATCAACAAATCTGGACTGGGCAAAAGTGCAAAAAACACTGTTATGTTTTCGTATAATACACGGTATTTTTTGCACCTTTCAATTCACCTGTGGTGACTATAGAATTGCTGTTTTAAGATTTACGTGGATGCTGCATCAATGAACAAAGCTGGGTGCGCAAAAGTCAAAAAACACGTATCTGTTATGTTTTCATATAATACACGGTATTTTTTGCACCTTTCAATTCACCTGTGGTGACTATAGAATTGCTGTTTTAAGATTTACGTGGATGCTGCATCAATGAACAAAGCTGGGTGCGCAAAGTCAAAAAACACGTATCTGTATGTTTTCGTATGATACACGGTATTTTTGGCAACAAACAACCTGTGCTGACTACAAGATTGCTGGATTGTAATTTAACTGCAAGGTGGATATATCAACACGGAATGGGTAAAATTGAAAATGAACACCTATCTGAAATGTATACTGATAATAAAAGTGGAGTTTTGCACCTAACAAAGAGACCTGCAGTTACTAGAAATGATGTGTATCCAATATAAGTTCAGGCTGCCCAATATCCAGGAAATATTTCAATAGCAAACTGTTAATAATAAAGATATTGCAGTGCAATGTCTACACTAAGTCTTGGTGAACTTTATCCAGTGTTCTTTATAGATAGAGCTTGTCTGTGTTCGCCCGCGGGCCACCCCACCCCCCCGCTCTCCTCCCGTGACTTTACAGCGTTATATTCTGCTTTACATTCTCTAGCTAAATACATAAAATATTCAAATATATAATCTAACTAACTTGGAAGGATCACAGCTAATAGTAGAGGTGTCTCTGTGCAGAAATAGACTAATTTCGCTGAGCTGTTTGGCCACCGGCAGAGCGCACATCCTATTCCTATTAGACGATGAGAGACAATAATGCTGAACAGGAAACGCTGTTCTATGTAATACGAGGTCATGTGATTTTTCCAGCCAATCGCAACCATAAACATCCCAGTCATGACGTCGCACACACATCTCACCCTGCTCTATTCTGTAATCTGATTTGCTGGCCGCCAAAATTACAGGAAGCGCCGAAAATGGCGCGATCTTAATAGATGATGCACAGATTTTAACCTTAATTATCGCATGATCTGAAAATTTCGATCACGATAAAAACCTTGCCGATTTCAACTTTGTCGATAAAAATCGCTCAACACTACAAATGACCATCTAATTGCTTGCATGTACAGATGGAGCAATCACACTTTTTGCTGAGGTGGGACAACCATCTTCTGCCCCTTATGTGCTAAAAAGTGTCACTCACTTTTCACTGTGCCTTGAGGTATGGTGTTGAATGATAGCCTAGGGTAGCTGGTACCAGCCTGTCAGAATAGCCTGGGCCATCGCATTGATTGGTGTCTATGACATTTTTTATTATACAAATCAAACACACAACAGTTTCTAAACAACTAACAAACATGTAGAAAGGTGTTCTGTTTAAACCCCTATGAACAAAGCGATTTTTGGTAATAGTGTTCTTTTTTTCCCTCATCTTCCATGAGTTATAAGTAGAGATGGGCGAATTGATTCTAACGAAGTGGAATTCGTTAGAATTTCAGGAAAACTTTGGTTCGGAACTAAGTCGAACTTTGGGGTACTTCGGGTGAACGAAGTGTGCTTTTGATTGATAAAATGGCTGCAAGCACATGGCGCTACATGGGGCAAAGCACTCTGGGAGGAAGAAGGGCATAGCCTGCATGACATGTGCAGAGGTGAAGCCAATCAGAGACCGCGGGATTCTGTGACGTCACCGGCACTATATAAGTCCGGGCGCGACGCCGGAGCTCACACTCCTCTCACTGTGCTCCATCGGGGAAAGGGTGCTGCCGCGGCTGATTGTTACTGAAGAATTGATTTTTATATAGCGATTTCTGTGGGGTGTCTCAGCTTGTCTCAGAGACTGTTCTCTTAATGTTCTATTTCTAATTTTTTGGGGTATTGAATCTGAAATCCAGTGTG
The DNA here is from genome assembly GCA_025379985.1 of Phyllomedusa bahiana. NCBI lineage: Eukaryota > Metazoa > Chordata > Amphibia > Anura > Hylidae > Phyllomedusa > Phyllomedusa bahiana. Next base: position 9,317 of record JAODAL010040692.1, read on the forward strand.
CGTCCACTGCAGCTGCATATACATTCAATATCCAAGTGGGATCTAAGCCAGTTCCTGTTGTATTCATTTAAAGAAACAGCGTTTTTACAATACAAATACCACTTCATTTTTGGCTGCTCAATTCTATTGCGCAATTTACATCCAGGGGTTAATTAAGCGTTGTTTTGCTGGTGTGCTGACACAAATAAACCGTCTTTTTTAACGCCAAAAATATATAAATTTTTCCTGTAGCCTAATTCACAAGCAAAGGTTAATTACAACTGTATCTCTTGTTGTGTGGCGTAGAAACACGCAATTGTAACACGCTACAAAGCTACTATTTTGTGCGGCTCAATTCTTTGGCGCAATTTACATCCAGGGGTTAATTAAGCATTGTTTTGCTGGTGTGCTGAAAAAAATAAACCGTCTTTTTCAACGCCAAAATATATAAATTTTTCCTGTAGCCTAATTCATGTCCGAAGGTTAATTAAGCCTGTTTGTGCTTTTACATTTAGTAAAACACACAGTGTTTTTAAACGACACATACAAGTAAATTTTTCCTGGCCATTTGTGGAGCGCAATTTATATCCAAGGGTTACCCAAGCTTGTTACTGGGTTCATTTGGAGTCAAAAACAGGGTGTATATTTATCATATACAGATATCATCATCAAACAGTGTCTGTACATTTTAGAACAAACAGTATGTCAGACAGAGAGGTGGCAGGCTCTGCACCTGCGAGTGGCAGAGGCACAAACATTCCTGGAACAGGCCCAGGTCGCAGCACAGAAGGGGACGTCGCAGCAGGGTCACTCGGTGAGGCCACAACGGGCGCTGTCATCTAGCGGCCGTGTGTTGTTCAGCATCCCTAGGGTTCTTGTTTGGGTTTTGAATAGGTCATCCTTTCCTCCCAGATGACATCTGACAACCCCGCCAAGAGTCGGTGGGAAACCTCAGACACAACCTTAGTTGGCATGGCCCGGGAGCGGGTCAGCGGCCCTCACCTGTCCTCAGCCCGCCTCTGTCCCATCCGGTTCCCTCAGCCAGAGATCTACTATGTGGTCTGGGCTCAGCGCCACTATATAGCGAGGATGAAAAATTTGAGGAGGGCAGTCAGCAGCTACTTGGCAGCGAAGAAATGGGGCCAATATCCCCTGCTTCTTGCAGTAGGCGGCAAAGTATAGATGTGGAGAGTGGCATGGGAGGACATGTTGTGAGAGGTCAGCCTCGGCATACCAAGACCGGTGATGAGGACAGCAGTGATGATGAAACACAAATAGATGATGATGTAGCCGACCGCACTTGGGAGCCGGGTGAGGCAAGGGCTTCATCATCGTCAGGAGAAGAGGGCGTCAGCTTACGCGTCAGGCAGCGGCGCAGCCAGCAAGTGGGTCGTGTGGCCGTGAGTCAGCAGGATAGCAGCAGTGTGAGGTCGGGAGCCAAGCGGCCACGGGGTAAAAAATCCGTTTCGCAGGTCCAAGAAAGTAGCGGCACAGGGGCTCAGCGAGGCAGCGGCGGTAGTAGTCATTCAGTGCGGAGCGTTGGCGGTAAAATCCGATACTCTGCGGTGTGGCAGTTCTTGCTAAGACACCGGAGGAGCCGAATATGGGTAATGTAGAATCTGTAAGCAGAAAGTGAAGCGTGGCCAGGGAGCTAACGTTGGCACCACGGCCCTGCGTCAACACATGCAGCGTCACCATCCGGTGGCCTGGGAGAAACGTGGCTCAGATGTGGTGGTCCATCCTGCCGCCGCAGCAATAGCAGCAGCAGCGCCCAGTGGCTCGCATGCCATTGCAGCCAGTTAAGGCTCCACCATCTTTGCAGAAGGGAGCTGTTTCTCTTTGACATCATCTGCCAGTCCAGATGCTCCTGCTCCTCGCTACTCATGGCGCCAGCATTTCGTTTCAGCGAGGCGATTGCAAAGAGACAACAGTATGCGTCCAACCATCCTAAGGTGCAGCAGCTGACCATGCTCCTGTCCAAGTTGTGGGGATTGCAGTCCCTCCCTTGCCAAATGGTGGACTCTTCACCATTCAGAGAACTCATGGCTTGTGCCGAGCCGAGATGGAGAGTTCCAAGCCGTAATTTCTTTTCCAAAAAGGCAGTACCAGCACTTCATAAATATGTAGAACAGAAGGTGGGTCAGTCCTTGAGCTTATCGGTTTGTTCCATGGTGCACGGCAGCGCGGACTTCTGGAGCTGTAACTACGGTCAGGGCCAGTACATGTCCTTTACGGTCCACTGGGTGAATGTGCTTCCTGCCCAGGCACACCAACAACTTGGACAGGAGACGCCGCTCTCTCCTCCACGTTGTCAAACTGCTGCACCTGCGCCAATGTCCGCCTCCTCCTCCTCCACCACCACCACCATCTCAGCCTCCACAAGTACTGCTCCATCATACCACATGTGTAGGGCACAGCGGTGTCACGCAGTTCTACACCTGGCTTGCCTCGACGAACGAAGTCACACAGGGGAGGAACTGCTTCGCGTCATGCAGCAAGAAATCGATGTGTGGCTTTCTCCGCGCCAACTGCAAATTGGAACCATGGTGACGGACAATGGGAGGAACATGGTGTTCGCGCTGCACCGAGGAGGGATGGTCCATGCGCCCTGCATGGCGCACGTGTTCAATCTGGTTGTGAAAAGGTTCCTGAAGTCTTCCACCGATCTTCAGAACATTCTGAAAATGGCCAGGAAACTGTGCATGCACTTTATCCATTTGTACAAAGCCAGGAACACCCTCCTCGAGTTGCAGCGGCAGAACGGCCTCCCCCAACACACTCTGATATGCGATGTTTCCACCCGCTGGAATTCCAGCCTGCACATGTTGGACCGACTGTATGAACAGAGAAAGGCCATTAACGATTTTTTGATGATCCAGGCAGACAGAAGTACTCCCCTGTGTAACTTTGATGTCAGCCAGTGGCAGCTCATGCGTGACACCTGCCGTTTGTTGATGCCATTCGAGGAGGCGACGTTATTTGTCAGTCGCCAGGACTACGGGATGAATAACGTCATTCCACTGCTTCATGTCCTGGAACAGATGCTGAAAAATCTGTCTGGGCAGGGGACTGGAGACGTGGCGACTACATCTCGTGGCCACATGAGTCTGGTGGGGACTGAAATGGAGGAGGAGGAGGAGGACATTGGAGCAGAAGCATTGTCTGGTGAAATGAGTGGATTTTCTACCCAGGTGACAAGAGAGGAGGAGCAGGAGCAGCTGGAGGAGGTGGATGGAGATGAGGAAGACGAGGCAGATGACCCCCAAGCACCGTGGCAGTATACAGTGGAAATGGAGGCAGGGAGCCCCTCGGAGTCACTTGTGCAGATGGCCCGCAGCATGCTTATTTGCCTGGCTAGTGACAGCCGAATAGTCAGCATCCGGCAGAGGGATGACTTCTGGCTCTCCACCCTATTGGACCCTCGCTACTGGTCCAAAATGGGAGCCTTTTTCCCAGCTATTGAGAGGGAAGACAAACTCAAATACTATAGGGAAATCCTCCGTAATCAGTTGGCCGCTGCCTATGTGCGGCATCATCCCTCCTCTGACAGGTCTGACCGGGGGGTTCCTCAGCGCTCACGTACTACTGCCGCGGCTGCTGGGGGAAGGTGGGGGGGGGTAGGAGCAGTACCAGCTCCATCAGTAGTAACCTAAGTCTGGAGTCACTGATGAGCAGCTTCCTTCACCCGCCTAGTGAGGAGGGCAGTCGCCAGCAGCAGCAGCAGGACCTGGAGCAGTCCCTGAACCAACAGGTTGTGGCCTACTTGGACAGCACTCTGCCACCTCAGTTAGAAGATCCGCTGGACTACTGGGCAGCCAAACTGGATGTGTGGCCGCAACTTGCCGAGTTTGCAGTGGAGAAGCGTTCCTGCCCGGCCAGTAGTGTGGCATCAGAGCGGGTGTTAAGTGCAGCGGGGGCCATCGTTACCCCAAGGAGAACCCGCTTGTCCACGGGAAATGTGGAACGACTGACCTTTGTCAAGATGAATCAGGCGTGGATCGGCCAGGATTTCCACACACCAATGCCTTAGGCGTCAGTCTGGGTTCAAACTACCTGCCTCAGCCACTATTCTGATGCCGCCACCCGCCTGATGCCACACATCTGCTGCCAGTTTCTCCATCTGCCTACCACCATCTTTACCAGGGACTGGTATTGCCACCCACCTCAACACTCTGTCATTGTGCCACTCTATGACCTCATGCTGCTGCTGCTGCTGTTGCTGTTGCCGTGACATCCACACTGTGTCATTGTGTCACTGTCTGACCTCATGCTGCTGCTGTGGCTGCTGCCATGTCCTCCACACTGTGTCATTGTGCCACTGCCTGACCTCATGCTGCTGCCGCCGTGATCTCCGCTCTCAGTCATTGTGCCACTCTGTGGCTTCCTCCTGTTTTGCCACCTCCAGAATGTCATTGTGCCACTCTCTGACCTCATGCTGCTGCTGTGACTCCTGCCGTGCCCTCCACACTGTGTCATTGTGCCACTGCCTGACCTCATGCTGCTGTGGCTGCCGCCGTCACCTCCACACTCTGTCACTAATGTTGCCACCTGAGCTCTCAGCTTGTTTTTTTCCAGCTTTCGCTGGCATGACTTTATCAGGCTACATTCCCGCTTGAGTTTTTTGGTCAGTTTTGCCCTCTTAAGTGCCCAGGGAATTTTATAGTGAAGCGATTCTAAGAGCGGCGGCAGTCATCTGCGTGTCATACTAAAACACAACATTGTATGAAGACCAATCCAAGCTCCCTCTGCATATTTAAGCATGGCACAACATTCTACAGCACCCTGCAGGCTCTGTGCAGCCTGGAAATAGCTGCTTTTTAACGCGATTCGTGCCGAAGTAATTCGGACCGAATTTATTTTTGTTGGAAAATTCGGCGAAGTGACCGAATCTAATTTTTGAGAAATTCGCCCATCTCTAGTTATAAGTCTTTACATTACATTGCATTATTTTTATTAGTAACATTTCATGTACAGTATTATATAATGTATTGACATATAATACCAATTATGCCATTTTTCATTAACATTTTTAAAAGAAACATTTCTTTTTAATATATTTTTTATTTATTTTTTGAAAACTTGATACTTTTTTTCTTCTTTATTCAGTCCCTTGAGAACTTGAATAAGCATTGCTTGATGACTTGTTCAATACACTGAAATACTCATTTATTGAAATATCATGTAATTTTACCATTCTTCTTTACACCGAGTCTCTGGCAGGGTGTAATTGGTATTCTACCCCAGCTTCTACACAATAGGTATACCAACATGGCCTTTCTTAGACCCACTGGATGCTCATCATCCCACTGTCTAATGGTTTAGATTCCACAGTTGCTATTGACTGTGGCATTTAAGTTGTTATAAGTACAGAATCAGAGTTATCTCTAATCCTGGCTGCTGCTGAAAGGTGTCACCCATAGTAAACAGCTGGTACTTGTCATGTATAAAGCAGGTTAATTTCCTATGCCCACCCTATACTTCTTTTCCCAACATTATAATGTACTTTTAAATCAAAATTTGGGAAGGGGTTCAATATAGGTACATTCTTAGCCTGACTATTATTGTACTTTAATCAGCAACACAAAAGTCACTTTGTTAGACCTGTGAGAGATAAACTAATATTGCTAAAGAATATAAAACATTTCATTACTGTGCATTTTCACTAGATGTTTGGACACAATTGGAGAATTAAAGGAATTTGGGTGGAGGACAACACCTACCCAGCAAATTACTTTAATCGGTAATGCATAGTCACTACTCAAGTGAAGAGAAGCATATAAAGCCCTCTAAAAGCTTCACGGTATAGAATGATGAATTTAATAATAAAAGATAGAGAACATCATCCAAGGTTGGTAAAGATCTTCAATGTTGTTTATTCCTTCATAAAAAATGTTGGTTATAGTAAAGTAAAAGAACATTGTTATGTGTCTCCAAATTATCTGTAATTTTAATCCTGCTTGATATTGTAGTACTTGCCGTAGCGATATGCCCGCTTTCCAGTTCTTATTGGGAGCCATGCCGTGGTCCAGGGTTCAGTCGACTGTCGTGACCACACCTTTTCTCACCTGCCCGTGCTTCCAGCTCCGTCCTGCCGACTCCCTCACTGATGTCCTTTCCCTCCATGTCGCCACATCCTTCCAACAGACCACAAGGGGGTGCACGCGCTGACTACCTTTGTTTTAAAGGGTCAGCACATGCCATTCAATCCTTCCCCAGCCAAACACGTCAGTCCATTGGTCTTTTAGGGACACCTAAAAACCTTCACCTAGTTGTTGGTGCCACTTTGCCGTCCTATTATTCCTGTTCGTTTCGCTCGGTTTCCTTTCTGTTGCTGTTACCTTCTGCATCGTTCCTGACTCTGTCCTGTCTGTCTCCTGCCCTGACCATTTGCCCATTTTCTGACTAGGCCTATGCCTCATCCGTCTGTCCCTAGAGTGATGGCATTTCAGCTGTGAGCTCTACGACATATGTTGGGCCTTGTGGCGGGCCCTGGTGAAAACCGGGGGCCCTTTTAAGCTCCTCTACTCAATGTAGGTTATTCCAACCCTCCTAGGTGACCTAGTGGATACATCTAATTTCTTTGGTGTTCCATCATGACATTTGCTAAGTATCCATGAAAATCTTGAAAATTTTATGATTCACAGCTTTGTTGCCATAAATCGAAAACCTGAAGTTTTTTGAGAAATTATTTGCAAATTAAAAAACCGCAAGGAAGTGGTAGAGTTCCTTGTTAAATTTAGTTTTGACACGTGTTTATACTAAGCAGAAATAACACTCATAGACATTAAAGGGGTTGTCTCACCACGCTGTTTCAGAGGAAAAAGCGGATTCAGATGCATGCATGCTATTTCATCCTGGTCAGGCTGTGGCTGCTTCTATGACAGTGTTTAGCTTTTAAACTTGGCATTCACAGCTCTTCTAAAAGCACTGACATGAGAGCAGGAGATGCTATCTAGAAGTACAGAGCTTAAAGGGGTTTTCTCGCTACAAAGATCAAATCTCTAATAATGGGGACATTAAAAATAAGCACTTTTGCAATTGGTTTGCATTACCTAAGTCACTTAGTATAGCAGATCTGAGCTAATCTGTGAATCTATAGCTATTTCTGTAGCAGGTGGCCGGACACGCCCCCTTTTCTGTGATTGACTGACTGACATTTCATTCAGCCTGTTTGGACATGCCCCTAGATGAGAAACTCCCCCTGCTCTGTAATTGGCTGCCTGCACTCTGTGCTTACTCCTCTCTGAGCTGTTGATATTGAAAGTTAAACGAACTGCCTGAGATGACTGTGTGTTTATAATAAGGCTGTCTCAACTTCTCTATATGTAATGGCTCTATGTAAAGGATCTGGGTAATTACCGTGCCTTTTGCTACTAGATTCACTCTCTAACCCCATATAACACAGCCTTATACACTGTTCAATCCCACCTATATAACACAGCTTTATACAGTCTGCTCTATCTCCTGCCTGATAACAGAAGGGGGGGGGGGGGGGGAGTTTGCATTCCACACATTTGTTTCATAAATTAATGGTGTATGTAGGAGTGCTTACACCAATTAAGGGGGTATGATTACAAGGTGCTTGTGCAGCCTATAGCTGACAGCTCTGCAGATCTCTTGCTGTGGTTCTCCTGTCTGCGGAGCTGTCAGCTGTGACATCCTCTCTCTTCCACTGCTAACACAGAATGATGATGTCACAAGTCTTCAGTGAGGGAAGATACGTCCACTGGAAGGAGATACACGCCTACAGGGAAGAGAGACTCGCCCCTGGATTTGAAGCTGTAAAAGATATCAACAGCTGAATGCAGAGGGGGGGCAGCGGCAGGAGGAGAGGCATTTGAAAGGAAGATATTTTGCAGCTCAGTGTGTTCTGTGATCTTCAATTGAAAAAACATTGTTTTTTAACCACTCTTTGGGCCAGCAGAGCTCTGATAGGAGTTGAAATTGTCCCTGTTTTTTCAGTTCTATTACAATCACTACATGTCAGTGTTCCTAAAAACCGGCATAACTTATCTCTATAACTTTTAAATAGCTTTATTGAAGTCCGTGCATCTGTTTGCCGCAAAAAGCTCAGTTGTACGCAAATTGTGTTATACATATTTGATAGTAAATTACGCCTGTTATCTGTGTTGCGAAGGCTGCCATATTAATCCATATAAAATTTAAATACTCTTATTACAGTCGTGCGTCTGTTTGGCGCAGAAAGCTCAGTTGTACGCATATTGTGTTATACATATTTGATAGTAAATTACGCTTGTTGTCAGTGGTGCGAAGGCCACCATATTAATCCACATAAAATTTAAAAAATCTTATTGCAGTCGGTGCGTCTGTTTGTCGCATAGAGCTCAGTTGTACGCAAATTGTGTTATCCATGTTTCCTAGTAAATTGCGCATGTAGTCAGTGGTGCGAAGGCTGCCATATTAATCCATATGACTTTTTAATACTTCTATTTCACTCTGTGCATCTCAGTTTGGCGCTAATCGTGCATTTTTATGATAGTTTGTTGAAAACTATCAACTGCTAGTCCTACTGGGCAGTTGTAAATCTCTGGGAATGCAGGAATAACACTGTTGATTTTGTGTTACGGTTCTTCCACCAGACTGCATTTCACAGATATTTCATAGAAACAATTCTGTTTCTAATCCTAGTTGGCTGTTGGAAAATTATTTGGGTTTTTAAGAACAGCTGTGTTTTGCCATTTTTCAAAAAAGGACTGTCAAAAACTCTTCCATACCTTTTTACTTTTTTAATTTTTCCAAAACAGGGAGCGAACTGAGGTGGAAATTTGGCAAAGAGGGGGTAGGCATGGAGGTAGGGTCGAGAAAAGGTGCCCCTTTTCCAGTGCTGGCGAAACACACAACCAGGGGGTCACGGTTGCGGACCATCGCCCTGCATTGCTGGGTCAGTGCCCTGGAATTCAGTAACGAACAGGCGCCAACTTTCTTCAGGGTTAATGCAATCTGCATGCTGCTGTACGGGAAGGGATTTTCAATGTCCAGTTCAACAAAAAAAGGTGGTTCAAAGACCCTTTTTCCGGCATTTTTTGATCTGGGGGTCATGTAGATTTAAGGGTCTGCTGCGGTCCAGGACGGGGGTAGTAATCCCCATTCAAATAAAATGGTGGTTCAAAGACCCCTTTTTTTCAGGACTTTTTTAACCCCCCTTAAGCCGAACGCCTGAAATAGTTAATGACCAAACTTTTTTTTATTTTTTTGGCCTCCTTGCGTTTAAAAACAGTTGTAACTTTTTTATTTTTTTAAATGAGAGTTGTTGGGGGCCTCGTTTTATTCAGACAAGTTGTATTTTAAAAAGGGAATAGTTTAATCCCTTTTAAAAAAATTGCAGTTTTTTTTTTTTTTTTTACAAAAATTTTTTTTTTTTTTTAAAACCTTTCACTTTTCCCCATTAATAACTTGTTAATTAAATTCTACAGGTTATTAGGGTGTGTGGATACCAAATATGTGAGGTTTTTTTTGTGGTAATTTATGTAAAATTTTTTTTTTTTATTAAATATTTTTTTTTTTTTTTATTATTTATTTTTTTTTTTTTTTTTTTTTCCCATTTTTTAGGGTTTTTTTTTGTCTTTTTTTTTTACTCCCATAAGGGAAAAGAACTTTTTTAACCCTTTTTTTTAATTTTTTTTTTTTTTTACACTTGTAATGTATTAGCATATTAATATCTAATACATGCTAATCTGTGCACGACACAGGCAGTGATTAGGACACACAAAGTGGTCCTAATCACGGCTTCTTACCAGACAGCTCGGGGGGCCATTTAGGCCCCCAGAGTGATGTCAGCTGGTCCCTGACCTGTCGGGTCACCGGGCTTTCCCCCCGATCACCCACAAGCGGGGAAAACCCCTTTGATTGCGCTGGGGTAACGCACCGCCGAAATCAAAGGGTTAAAGCCCCGGGGTTGCGGATTTTTCCTTTCCCGCTCCCCGATGCCTGCAACTGCTCGGGGATCGGGCTGTGTAGCACAGCCCCGATCCACGCACTGCGGCGCCGGGCGCCGCAAACCCCAGTCTCAGCCGCAAAAGACGCACTGCAGCGAACACCCGCACCGGCCGCCGTCAAAAAACGGTGCGCGGGGCATTAAGGGGGTTTAATCTGTGGGTCAGAACCCTTTTTAAGGGGCATGCTGCTAGAGGGCGGAAAAATCAATGTCCCGTTCAACTAAAATGGTGGTTTCAAAGCCCTTTTACAAGCCTTTTAATCGTGGTCATGTAGATTTAAGGGGGCATGCTGCAGTCCCCGGCAGGGATAGTCAGGCCCGTTTAAATAAAATGGGGGTTCAAAGACCCTTTTTCAGGCACTTTTAATCGTGGCAGACAGATTTTAAAGGGGCGGTGCCCCAGGAAAGGGATTCAATGTCCATTTAACTAAAAAAGATGGTTTAAATATACTGCCTTTCGGCACTTTTTTTAATTTTGTGGGTCATGCAAGTTTAAGGGCATGCTGTGGACAGGACAGGGGAAATGAATAGTCTTTACTTTTTTCTGTGACTCTTGTTACCTTTTGTCTTTTCCCAAAGTACATGCACCATTTCCTTTGTGAATTTTAATTTCCCGCTTCCCACCCCTGTTTTTTGGGGAAAAATGAAACTGTTGTTCCCCTTTCCCATAGACTTTAATGTCATCGGCGATAATTTTTATCGACATTGGGGATGATAATTGATGATATCGACTATCGATCCGATAACGATAGTTGACACAATCGCTCATCCCTAGTAAAAACGTGTTTTCCTTTTTAAATACAAGTGTTTATATTGTGTAAAAGCAGTAAAACATAGATATACAAATTGGGTATTGCTGTAATCGTATTGACCTACTGAGTAAAACTGCATTTATTTATACTGCTGAGTGATTGCTGTAAAAAATAAAAATAAAAAAATTACCAGGATTGCGTTCAAAATGCCTCACTAAAAGCGATCAAAGTGTCATATAAACCCCATAATGATATCAATAAAAAACATCAATACCCAAAAAATCCTTAAATCCATGTAAGAAAAATAAAAAAATTATGTCTTCAGACTAACAAAAATAAAAAAAACATTTTTTTATAAACGGATTTCTTTTTTGTAAAGAATACACATAGAAAAACTATTTAAAAAAATTTTTATCATTGTAATTGTATGACCCTATATAAATTTATCCTGTCATTTACCAGCACACGAATGATGTAAAAAAGAAGCCCAAAAGCAAAAGGAGAACTGTGCTCTCCCCCCATTTTCAGGGAAATCTAAAAAAAAAATGAACCCTTCACCCACATTGCACAATGCATCACTAGATGAGATCCCTGAGGGGTGTTGGTTACAAAATGGGGTGACTTCTGGAAGGTTCCACCTGTTCTGGTACTTTGAGGGCTTTACAAATACAACATGGCACTCACCAATATCCCCTTCCAAAAGCCACATAGCGCTCCCTCCTTTTTACGCTCTGCCATGCACCCAAACAGCATTTTACTCCCACATATAGGCTATTGCCAAACTTTGAAGAAATTGTGGTGCTTTTTTCCAGGATTTCTTGTAAAAGTGAAACGTTTTCAGCTAAATTTGCAGATTGTTGGCAAATTTTTTTCATTTTCACAGCCTAAAGCTAAAAAAAATTGTGAAATACCTGTAGGGTCAATATACTCACTACACCTCTGTATATTTTTTTAAGGGGTGTAATTTCTAATATGGGGTCTCTTTAGGGGTGTTAATTATGTTTTATCACCTTAGGGTGTCCCCCAAACCTGTAATGGTGGCCAAAGAAAACTGTAATGAAAAAGGAAACCCCGAAAATCCCCCTAGGTGCTCTTCCCATCGAGGGTTGTGGTTGAGCCAAATAGTGCACTAGGGCCACATATGTGATATCTATAAAAAACGGCAAAACTGGGGGAATTGATATTAAGTTGCATGTCATATATGCCAAGAACATGTCATATATGTGGTGGCAGCAAGAACATCCCAACAGGGAACACGGAGGTTCAGCAGACAGAGCCATAGTTCTAGTGGGTGCAATGGTAGCCAGGGCTGCCGTCAGTCATCTATTAACCGTTTCAGGGCCCCATGAAGCAAAATCAAATGGGGCCCACACCCATTAATATTTCCTATTTTTAACATATCACTGGGCTCCTTTTTTATTAGGGACCCTGACGGGAATACAGCCCCATTGGCACCCCTGGCATCCCTTTTACAGCAAAAATGCCCTTATGGACACTCAGAATAAAATTAGCAAGAATAAATAAGTATTTGAAACAGGATTTTTTGTGAATAGGACATTGACTATCGCTGTCTTTTACAGCAGCATGACCCCAAAAGCAGCAAAAATGAGTTTTTCAACATGCTATAAAATTAGCAAGAAGAAATGAGTATTTGGAAATAAGGTTTTTTTCAATAAGACCTTTACTATTGGTGTCTTTTACAGTGGCCTGGCCACAAAACTAGAAAAATTACATTTTGTACATTCTGAATACAATTAGCAATAAGAAATAAGTATTTTGAATAAAGTTTTCAATGTGGAATGTGTATTTCACATTGTGAAGTAGACGTGCTATAGTTTAATAATTGGTGACCTCGGCAACTGGGCCAACAAAATCATCAGAGTTCCACGCTTGATTCATTTTGATAAAAGTCAAACAATCCACCTTCTCAGGGGAAAGCCGGATACATTTGTCAGTTTGCATTTTTCCTATGGAATATCTGTGAAGTGTAGTGTTGTGGAAGAACTCTGACAACAAATCAACAGTTTTTCTTGCTTCAGTCCCAGTAATTTACAACAGCCAAGTAGGATTAGAAAAAAAAAAATTCTACGGAATATCTGAGAAATGTGGTCTTATGCGACAAGCAACAATAATTAGAAATAGGATTTTTTCTATGGAAAATCTGTGAAATGGGGTCTTATGGAAGAACAGTGTCTTTTAAACCAGCTGTCCCCCCAAAACTGCAGCAAGGAAATTTTGGGCACGGAATGAAATTTTCTGAAAAAAAAAAGTTTATCACAGCTATTTCTTTTTAGGGCAGATTTCCTAACAGTGTCCTGAACACTGGCTGTCCATATAAAACTGCAGCAAGGATATTGTGGGCACAGAATGACATTTTCTGCAATAAACCAGTATATCCCAGCAAGGAACTGCAGCAAGGAACTTTTGGGCAATGCAAAGGTACAGTATGCAGCTTTATCAAAATCTCTGACTACTACTGTTTAAGATTCCCTAATCTTGCTGTACCCCTAACCTAACTAATCTATCTAGCAGTTTTTCCTTTGTGAAATCACTGGTAAATGGTGTGTCTGCCTGCTTTGAAAAAAGCACAGCAGAGAGAGAGAGCAAAGTGTTCTGTTCACAGTCTGTAATCGTAATGGCATCCAGCAGGAAGTACAGTGACATAGATAAAACAGGGTCATGTGATTTTAGCAGATCCCTACACCCCCCACTGGTGACGTTCTTGACCCCGCTCTGTGCTCTGCACTGATTTGCTGGCTAAACTGCTGCATTTTTCCTCCATCAAAGGGGAGATCCTGAAAGAACCAGTGCGCTACCGTACCAAGCCTCTGTCCCTGCAAATTGGAAGTTCCCACCAAGAGGACATCTCATTCTACATTTTGCCTAATACTTCTGCTTCAGTTATGCTTGGTCTACCATGGTTCCAGCGTCACAATCCATCCTTAGATTGGAAAACGGGTGAAGTTCTCCAGTGGGGCGAGCCATGCCATTCACGCTGTCTCAAGCCTGCCTATCCTGTGCAGTCCCGTCCACCAGTTTCTCTGCCCGTTTCTGCTGTTCCGCCTGAAGAAGAACCTCAAGCGCAAGAAGATCTCCTGGTCTGTAAAGACACCTCTGATTCCTGCCCACCTCTCCCCCTGCCTACTGTTTCTGCTTCTGCCCCCCAGGTTCAAGAAGTAATCTGGGACGCCCTGGACGCCTCTTCTGAAGACAGTTCCTGAGATACCCAGGAGGAGGTGGTTACCCCTGGCTGTTATGGGGGTACCCGGCTAGCCCGGAGGGGAGGGCTTAAGGGGGGGTACTGTCATGGATCACGGCGTGGCCCATGCCTTGGACCACGGTCGTGTCCATGCCCCTGTTTCCGGGTCCGCTGTGGCTCCCTATGCGGGGCTCACAGCGGATGTGTCATTATGCTCTGTACCTGCTCCTGTGTCCTCTGCTGCTCAGCGCTACTCACCTGGTCCCTCTCCTGTGCGTTTACGTCCTCTGTGGCTTCCCCAGCATGTGTGCGCACCCCATAGGGCGTGCGCGACAGCCTGCTGACGTTTAAAGACACAGTGCTCCTGCTTCCTGCCTGTGACCTCTGCCTTCTTAAGGAACTTCCTCCCTGCACTCTGGGTCAGTTCGTTGGTGTTCATCCCTTGAGCTAGACCTCTGCTGCTGAAGCTCCTGCTGAGTTAACCCCCTGGTTTCCAGTGTGTCTGCTGAAGCTTCTGTTGAACATCTGCATTTCCCTGCGCTGTCCAGCGCACCTGTTTATCTGCTGGGTCCTGACGTACTGTCCTCCAGTTTCTCCCTGCTGATTCCTGCTGCTGAATAACTCTGTTATCACCCTGGGACTGTGCACCCATTTAACAGCTACAGCATCCGTTTATCCGTCACCTGTGTCCTGCAGTTCAGCTACCCACCACAAGTATTACCATCTGCGCCCGCGGTGGGCCCAGAGGATCCGCCATACCTGCAGGTTTACCGCCACCCGGGTTGGCAAATGTGACAAGGTGTTTCACAATTATTTTTTTTTAGTGTTAGGCTGTTAAAACAAAAAAAATTATTTTTTCCAACAAGCTGCAATTTTAGTTGAAAATGTTTCATTTTCACAAGTAATCCTGAAAAAAACCACCCCAAAATTTGTTACACAATTTCTTCTAAGCTCAGCAGTACCTCATATGTAGTTCTAAACTGCTGTTTGGGCACATCGCAGGATGTACAAGGGAGGAAGCACTCTTTGGCTTTGGGAATGCAGATTTTGGTGGGTGCCATAAAACAATAATTATGCATCACTATTTTCTGATAGCCATAACTTTTTTATTTTTCCATGCACCAAGCTGTGTGAGGGCTTTTTTGTGGGATGAACTGACGTTTTCATTGGTACCACAGTAGCTTTAATAAGACTTTTTTATTGTCTTTTATTCCTTTTTACGTGTTATGGGATGAAAATAGCAATTCTTAGTTTTTTTTATTGCTTTCACCTTGTAGGTTAAATAACATGACAGATTTATAGGCTACGTTATTACGCACATAGCGACACCACATATGCACACTTTATTTATTTTTTATGTTTTTGGAGGCGATTGGCATTCATAAAATGGAAAGGGCGGTGTACGCATTTTATTTTTTTGTGTTTTACTTTGTTTTTTAATTTTCACAGTTTTTTTTTTACTTGTCCCCATAAATAACTTGTATGAATGATCTTCAGATCAAAAAGTCATTATTTGGCTCTGCACATCCAAAAAAATTTTTTGAAAAAAATAGGTATAGGTGCACACTGGCGAGGTAATAACATACATATATTCCAAATGCCAGCAGCACACTATCAACTAAGAAAACATAGGCATATAGGAATTTTTGAAAAATGCATTACTGCTAAGGATATATGAAAATTTGGGGTTCTTAGTTCACAATCTTGATTAAAAGTGCTTAAGCTCACCTCTCGATTTCATCAAGGGGACCCCAGCACAGGTGAGTCCTAAAACTAAAACATTACCTCTCTTGGAGCCTGTTCAGACTTCAACACTTCAGGGAGTGAAAAGGACTAGCTACTGAACACACTGCACTGATTTAAAACCTGTGGAGATGGGAGGAGTGCAAAAAGCCAATGAGGCAGCCACTCCTCATACAGACTAAAAAGACATTATTTGGCTCTGCACATCCAAAAACATTTTTTGAAAAAAAATAAGTATAGGTGCACACTGGCGAGGCAATAACATACATATATTCCAAATGCCAGCAGCACACTATCAACTAAGAAAACATAGGCATATAGGAATTTTTGAAAAATGCATTACTGCTAAGGATATATGAAAATTTGGGGTTCTTAGTTCACAATTTTGATCAAAAGTGCTTAAGATCACCTCCCGATTTCGTCAAGGGGACCCCAGCACAGGTGAGTTGTAAGACTAAAACGTTACCTCTCTTGGAGCCTGTTCAGACTTTAACAATTCAGGGAGTGAAAAGGACTAGCTACTGAACACACTGCACTGTTTTAAAACCTGTGGAGATGGGTGGAGTGCAAAAAGCCAATGAGGCAGCCACTCCTCATACAGACTTAAAAGACATTTTTTGGCTCTGCACTAAAAAAAACATTTTTTAAAAAAAATAAGTTGGGTGCTACATAAACACTGGATTTATGTTTTAAAATTATTAAATTTTAAATTTGCGAAGGCTTTACACAAATCTGCAGGAGTAACTCTGGGAGTAGGGTGATTTCGTTCCCCGATAATGAGAAGGCTGTTGAATGGCATTTTTTTTTTAAACCAGGCTCCATTGCATGGGGGTATCTGATCATTTTTTGAAATGGCTACACTTTTTATACTTAAAACCAACAGCTAGAATACAGGTCAATGGTTGAATCCAGCCCATTTCCCTGGAGCATGTACCCGCAGGGTTGCCCCTCTATCCCATTTTTTTTTTCCCTGATTATGAACTTCTCCCCATAATTAATCTTCAAAATATTTGAGGGAAAGTAGCTGGTATCACATAAAAGCTCATGCTATATGTTGATGAAATGTTGGTGTTCTTGGGCAACTGGTACTAGAGGGCTTACTTCATATAGTCACTGAGTTTCGAAGCTTTTCTGGACTTCTGGTCAATTGAGAAAAATCAAGCCTATGTCTAGTGGATGATATCCTACATCGAAACATTACTCCCAGATTTGCCTTTAAAGGGGTTGAATCATTACATTACATGGTCTTCAGAATAGGGGACAAAAAAACAAGCAACTTTTGGGCAATTAGATGCATTTTGTCACTCTTATTTTTTTTTTCTTAACACTGTTCCCCAGGGGGCCGTCGATTCCACCCCCTTTTTATTTCTTTTCCCGACGGCTCTACAAATTTTACATTCTGTATTGCCCCTACACATTCAGGGGAGCGTGCTTTTCCTTCCCTCCACCCCCAAAATGGGGGGCCCGGGCAACTTTTTCACCGCACACCAGCAGCTCACATAACCTGCATTGTTCACAATCAAAAAACGCAGAATTAGTTCGTGCCTAATGCCTGCATGTAAACAAGAAAAGAACAGACTGGCTACTCTGGATGAGTTCATAAAGACTGGATCAACTGTAACAAACTTCCACTGTGAGGGGAAAGAACAGGGGCCTAGTTCATAAAACTGTCAAAAACTGAATGCAGCCTGTGGTTTAAAACAAACGGCTTTACAAATAAGACTGCATAGGGACAGGAACCACAGTGACATTGGTCTCAGACGAGGGGGGAGCACACTGATCGGAGCGAGCATGTATATGAAGGGGGGAATGTCATCCCCCTTCATAAGAAACACCAAGGGGGGAAGGAAAAACCCCCCTTTTATTTTAAGAACAAAACTAAAAGTACAAGGAAAGTGAACTTTTATTAACATACGATGGTTTAAAATAAAGACATTCAACAGTTTACAACTCTGAACATCACACCATTTGTCCAGAAAAATGCTCTTAAACTCAAAACATGGTTAGTCCTCCCACTTTCTTTAATAGGGAGGATAAATATTTATAAAATGGTACTTCTTTAGAAACGTTTGTATCTTTACAGAGCAGCGTCACACTCCTAACGCTCATTTTAAACAAAGAAATTTTTCTCTTTTCTTTTTTGGGGAAAAAACCTTGCTGAATAGGAGACCCCAAAGGCAAAAATAGAACGGGGTTAGTATTGTGGGCAATACAGTTATTTTTTTGCATTTTGGGGCTGATTCGGTAGACCAAATAACCCGCAGGGGTTTTGGAAGCAGCACGGGTTGGGTTTCATTGGGCCAGCTAATCTGCCATATCAGGAGAGAAGGTACCAGATACCCCATTACACAACACTTATAAAAGCTATAATGGGAATATGGAAGTATTTTGCACAGGTTTTCCAGAAACAGGGATTACAGACCTTGTGATCTCCGTATATTCATCCTTGGAGAAATCCTAGACTAGTTGAACTGTCTCTCTAGCGGGTTTTTTGGGTTTTCTGCCCCAAAAGGGTATTAAGTATAATACCTAGCTTTACTCTAATGGCATTTTTAAACCTTTGCAACCTTACAAGCTGTCTATAGTATACCTAGGGCGTCTTTTTTAAAACCCCTACTTGCTACGACAGCCTGTGAGCGCAATTTTTTGGGGACTAGAAATAACCTTGTGAATGTGGCCTAAGAATAAATACTAAAGGGGGAAAGCCCTACTTTGTTTTTAAAAACCTTGAACCAACCGACCTGCGCCACTTCTTTTGAAAGGGGAAAGAAAAGTTCAATATGGAGAACGATGTGGAAGGGCTGAGTCCTCGGACGGCACCACCAAGGGCCAGGGGCAATTGAACCAAATTAAATGCTCCTAAGGCTATTTTTAACTCCCCGATTAGCAATGCATTGATTATTTTTTATACTTGTACTGATTATCAAGAATCGGGAACCTACTTTTGTGGTGTGGGAATGTTCAGTGATCCAAGGTTTTTGGGTTGCCGTTCATGAGTTTTTGAACTCTAAATTATTTTTTCCAAATTTTTGTGCCCTAGCTAATAGCATTTTATGGTTAGTAAAGGATTTAATCCCAACCAAAAAAGAGCAAGTTGTACACAGACTCCTACTTTTCTACTATTCTCTTAAATTGGAAAACCCCAAAAAGTCCTACTTTGTCCCATTGGCGCAACTGTAAATGGGGGGTACGAAATAAAAGCCCCCAAAGCCCTAAGGGGGTTTTTTGCTTTATTTAAAAGGAATGGGAAACTGGTTAAGTAACTACAGTGTGAAGCCGATGGGGTTGGGTGCAGGGGCATAACCCCCTTTTAATCCCTCCAAATAAAAAAAGATATTACCCATTTTTTTTCCCTCGCATTTCCCAAAACCCAAAAGTTTTTATTTTCCAATACATAGACACATGAGGGGTTTTTTTTTTGCGGGAAAATTACTTTCTAATGGTTTTATTCATATATAAAAATGAACAAACTTTGAAGAGTTTTTTTCCGCACTTGCCAGGGGGGAAAACCAATCTTCGTTAAAGTAAAACGCACAATTTTAATGTAAAATTTTAAAAAAAACATACTAAAAAAACAACTCATAAAGTCTACCCTTTCAGGCCCATAGCTTTGGCCCTTTAAACATACAAAAGAAAAACATAAACCCAAAATTTCTTAATCCCTCCCACAAACAATTAAGCAAAAAAAATATAAAAACCCCTTTGTAAAGGGCAACCCCCCATTAACTAATTTCCCACCACATCAAAAAAAGCACAGGGAAAAAATACAAATATACCATTTTTTTTATATACAAGAGACAACTAGGGCAAAAAAAATATATGAAAAATAAATATAAAAAAAAATATAAAAAAAAAATATAGTGACAACGACCCCTTTTATATCCAAGGTTTTTGCCATAAGGTGGCACTAGAGACATACTGCAGATGGGAACTGAGGACCCGGTCTCTTTGGGGAAAAGTCACCTATATTGTTTAGTAAGGATATAACAAACCTGTCCGGCCACAGCATGACCC
Source organism: Phyllomedusa bahiana (assembly GCA_025379985.1). Lineage (NCBI taxonomy): Eukaryota > Metazoa > Chordata > Amphibia > Anura > Hylidae > Phyllomedusa > Phyllomedusa bahiana. The sequence goes on from JAODAL010040692.1 coordinate 28,959, forward strand.
CGGCCATTTAAAAGTGGGTTTGGGGGAGACCCAGGCCTTTTGGGGTCCTTCAACTATTAAAAACGCAGGGTTTAAAAAAACCCCGATGACCACAAAAAAAACGTTCCCGGGGAACAAGTGCGGAAGCGGAATTGAGAATCCAGCTTTTCCCCATAAAAAAATCAAAAACCTGGGTACGCTTTCCCCCTGAAAAAGAAAAGGGGGGACCCCAATTTTAGCTTCACTTGAAAAAACTGGGGGTTAAAAGGGTCCCTGTTAAAACCCCCTGTCCCTTTTTGCTTGGCATTTTTTTTTTTCTCATAATTTTTTCAACCCTGCTGGGGGAAATTGTCTCTGTACTTTTTTCCCCTGTCCGGCCCATACCCATGTCCCCCCTGAAAACCCCACCTTTGGGCCCAAAGGGTTCCGTAAACCCCCCTTTTCCCAAATTTAGTGGAAAAATTTTTTTTCCACAAAAATTGGACAAACAAAATTTTTTTAGAAATTTTTAAAATTCTAGGGAAAAAACATTTTTAAAATAGGTTTAATCCCACCATGTCTTTGTTTCTCTTTTTTTTCCCTTTTTTTATTAAAAAAGGGTTTTTCCCCAAAACAGGGGGGGGTTAACTTAATTTAAAAATTTTTGCAAAAACAAGTCAATTTTTCAATATGTGTCCATTAACAATTTTCCCAACCCCTTCCCTTTTTTTTTACCACCCCCATCACCCTGAGCCAATCTTTTACCCAAATTTTTAAAACAAATTTCTGTTTGAAAACAACATTTTTAAAAATAGGGCCGTAAAATCCCGCTGTCCAAAAAAAATGCCCCCAAAAAAACAAAGCATGACCCTTGAGCCACTTTGGACAAATTTTTAAGAACAAATTCTGTTAAAACCCCAAAATTTTTTTTGAATAGGGCCTGGGAGTATAGCTGCATGTCCCCAGCAAAATTCCCCCAAAAAAATTTTAAAGCATGACCTTTAGCCATTTGGACAATTGTGAAAACAAATTTCGTTAGAAACAACATTTTTTAAAAATTTGGGCCTGTATATACGATGCCACAGGGAAAATCCCCCAAAAATTTAAACATACCCTTGACCACCCTTTTTACAATTGTGAGAACAAATTTTTGTTAAAACAACAATTTTTTTGAATAGGGCCTTAGTATAGCTGCATTCCCCACAAAAACCCCCCAAAAAATTTTAAAACATAACCCCTGAGCCACTTTTGACAAAAGGGGAAGAAAAAAATTTCCAATTTGAAACAACATTTTTTAGAATTGGACCTTATATTGCTGCATTTTAAAGCAAAAAGCCCCCAAAAATTAAAAACATGGGCCCTTGACCACTTGGGTTTAATTTTTTGGGAAGAACAAAATTTTTGTTTTGAAACAACTTTTTTTTTTTAAAAAGGACCTGTATTTTTTGCTGCATTTCAAACAGCAAGAAACCCAAAAAAAATTTTCAGCCACTGTTAAAAATTGTTTAGGGAAAATGCCCAAATTGAAGCCACAATTTTGGATTTCCCAAAAGGGCCATGTTATTTTGGAAACTCCAGCTACATGAACCCCCAAAAAAAAATAAATATGACTTTTACCGCCACAATTAAAAAATTTTTTTTTTAGGGAAAATCCACTAGAAGCCACAAATTTTTTGTTTCCCAAAGGGCCATAAATAGCCTTTTACTCACAGCAACATGACCTCAAAACCCCTTGAAAATTTGGGGAAAAAAAATTCTGAAGAAAAGTGAGTAAAAAGGAATACGGTGTTGTCAAGAAACCTTGCTGTCTTTTACAGTCCCTCCTCACAGCAAAAGAGAATAAAAGAGAAAAGAGAAATTAAAAATTGCAGTAAGAAATGATCATTTTAAAAAAAAGGTTTAGTTTTCAAAGGACCATTTCTGTTGAAAAGGAATTGAAGTAGGACGTTAACTAATCGGTGACCCGGCAAATTTGTTCCCCAACAATCATCAGAGATCCATGCCTGTTTCATCTTGAAGAAAGTCAAACGTCCCATTATCTGGAAAGCCGGATGTCTTTGTCTGTAATGACACCTCCAGCTGTGCTGAAGGTCCGCTCAGATATGACCTGGCTCTTGGGCAGGACAACACCTCTATGGCGTGACGATCCAGCTCGGGCCATTCGTCTATTTTATACCCATAGTCTATTGGGTCCGAACACATGCAAAAACATCGGTGTTTGAGACGCAGATAGTCCGTGCACCATGATCTTTAAGCTGATCTCTTGTGTGTTGGATGTGTGCCCTGGCATTGCATGCGTTGGTGATGTGGTAAACAAAGATTGCAGAGGTCACCTACATTAGGCTTCTGCCACCCTGCCGGCTGCTGCCGCTCCGCCAACTTGGCACTCTACTGCTGTCACGTCTCTGAAGTTGTTCCACCGTGACATTTGGGCAACTTGAAGCAGACGCAACAGCAGATGTCCTCCAGTTGATCATCAGCAAGTCTCTCATTTCCTGCATTTTACTCTCTATTTGTTGGGTGGAAGGAAAGTTGCTGAGTTTTGTTTGTACCGTGGATCCAGGATGGGTGGCCACCCAGTAACTGTTGATTCATTTTGATGGCTCTTAATGCGAGGATCATGTTGAGAAATGGAGGCATCCAAGCACTCATGTATGAGATGGAGCCTTGATTTCCCAAGCCCTCTGGGTCGAGGGGCACTAGCAAAACTGATCTTCCTCATCTTTCCCCTCCGCCCTCAAATTCGCACCAACCTCTTCCAAAGGCAGGGACGTCGGTACATCGTTGTCTATGTAATACCTCCTCCTCCTCCTCCTCCGCTGCCTCCGCACAGCCTCTACACAGCCCTGACTTGCCTGAGATGATGCACCCTGAGAGCTGGAAGCGCCACCTTGCGACTAGCTCTGACCCCGAACCACTGTCCTAAAGAAGACCGATGAAATTGTGAAACTGTCGGGCCTGTGGATTTTGATGGAGAGAAAGGCTCCGTGTCCGCATCTGTGTCCGTCTCCTCCTCCGTCGCTGGCGGGACCTGTTGTTTTCAGAGTGTCCAACGCTCGATCCAGAACTAAGATTCACCACAATGCTCATGCAGACAATGGCATTGTCCGCACTTGACCATATTGGTGTCTTCTTCAAAACTGGCAAGGATGGTGCAAGCTCTTTCCACCTTCCTCCAACCTCTTCGGTGGTTCAACACCCCGAGGTCCCGCACCGCTGCTTATCAGGCCCCAATATCACTTCGTTACTGCGAAATGGCATTGCGCTGCTGCCATAAAAAATAAAAAAAAAAAAAAAAAAAAAAAAAAAAAGGGAAAAAAAAAAATAAAAAAAACAAAAAGTGTATGAGTATAGAGTGTAAGAAAAAAAAAAAAAAAAAAATAAAAAATAAAATTTAAAAAAAATAAAAAAAATAAAAAAAGCACAATCGCTGGAGTGTTGGAGGTGGAATTCCAGCGTTGTTGCCACGTCAACAATGAACGGTTGACGGGGAGGACGAGCTTGACTCTGCAACGCAAGGCCAGCGGGACGAAGCAGGGTTCTAACGGCGGAAGTGCGAACTCAGTGACCTCGGAGCCTTCTTCAGCATGCCGTCCATACCCGGGTAGCTCTTTATAAAATTTTCTGGACGACAAGGTTCATGACATTGCCAGGCAATGGATGTGCTCCGCCTACCGATCTTAAGGGCGGCCGCAGATTTGCGCCGTTATCGCACACCACCTGCCTTGCACAAGGTTCTTGTCAACCAGCCAGCGCTTGGTCTCATTGCTATAGCCGACCACAGCTCCTGCCTGGTGTGGACGGTCTCCAAGGCAATTAATTTCAAACACGGCCTGGTGTCTCTGGCACGTATGCCACCAGAGGACCTTGGGGGAAAGAACCTCTGCACAATCCTGCAGTTTTGAAGAGCGTGCGCCGAGCTGAGAGGCCACCGTCCACCCCCAGGACCTCCACCCAGCTCAACCATGAGCTGTCACAGAGATATAGCGCCTTGGCCTGCTTACTAGTCCATTTCGGTGGTGAGATGGGACCTTTTCCGGACACAATGCAGACAACGCGCATGAAATTTTAGATGACACGTGGCTGAACACAGGCATGGACGGCTTTTCAGGCAAAGTAATGCCTGCTCGGCAATCTGGTATTGGGGCAGGCGAGGGCCATGACTTGGCGGAACCCAACTGTGTCCACGGAAGAGGGAGGGGAGGACCCGGAAAGGCAACATTTGTCGACAAGGAGGCCAAAAGCCTGGCAATGCCGACATTCAGGCTTTTGGCTTTGGGATGGTTTGGGTTATAGTGTTATCTTCTGCTCCCAAACCTGGAAGACAGAAGGCTGGCTTGCCTAGACAGGCCGCTGTACGCGTGCAGGTTCGTCAAACTGGCGAAGGAGAAGGGGTAGGATGGGTCTCTGGGGTGCTCGGTGGTACTCTGGCGACGGTTGAGGCTGAAAGCGGAGGCTGAACCCTGATCATGAATCTCTGATAGACTTGGGCACTGAGGAACGCTTGTGTGGCGAGAGGAGGAGGCGGAGAGAGAGGGTGTGATAGTGCGTGAGCCCTGGTCGGTCCCCGGCCTTTTTTGGCCAAGTGTTATCCACTCCATTTCTACTCTGCATCGCTGCATGTCACTAGAACATTTGGTGTGGTTAGACCACTATAAGGTTCTTGCCTCTACTTAATGCCGTTTTACGGCAAAGGCGCATATGACATTCTCTGTGTGAAACAGAGGCTTGCTCAAAGAAGGCCAGGCTTGAAGAGGTCCTGACCTTTTTGACCGGCGATAAGCAGGAGCGGGGTATGTGCTGACCGTGGCTGGCGGAATCATATCTGCGGACTTCTGAGCGACCGCCCTCTGCCTTTTTGTGTGGGGACCCGTTTTGACACTACCCCATCGTCTTCCTCCTCATCCAGTGATGAAGCGCTCGCAAGAAAAGTCAGCTTAAATGACCAAGATGTATCAGCAAAGTCGTCATCAGCATCATCATCAACACAGGTGTCTTGGTCGTCCTGACTTTCTGCATCCAGAAGCCTGCGGGCTACAAGCAAGGGCACTGCAATGCGTTGCCGACCGCCCGGATTTTTGCGATTGAACCGCATTCCCTTCACCTCCTCAGATGGCATCAAGTAACTGGGTGTCAGAGCATACTAAAATCATCCTCTTGACTTTTAACATGCCTTCTGACCCCAACCGCATTTTTCATCAAAGAGGTCTTCAAACAATGGATTATCCACAGTGGTGGGTTCACGAGTTGACATTTGGGCTGCTTCATGTTGGACGGATGCTGATGATGCTGATGACGACATTTGTGGCCGTGACTGCGAGGACGAGGAGGTAGACTGCTAGATGCAGGTTGCATTAACCACTGAAGGACAGATTGGCGACGATGTTCGTTACTTAGATTCACAGGGCCCTGACCCAGCGATGACAGGCCTGACGGTCCTGCAACTGACGATCCGCTGGCATGCGTGTTGTCGCCAGCACTGGAAGGAGCACCTTCTCCATACCTCTACCTCCATGTGCTACCCCCTCTTTGCTCGCGTTACCACCTGCATTTCGCTCCATGTTCAGAAATATAAAAATTTGAGAAGGTATGGAATAGTTTTGGAAAGTCTCTTATTAAAAGACGGCAAATCACAGCTATTCTCAAATCCCTCTAATCAAAACAAAATTGCTGGATTCAAATTTAACTGCAAGGTGTCTATCAACAAATCTGGACTGGGCAAAAGTCCAAAAAACACGTATCTGTTATGTTTTGGTATAATAAACGGTATTTTTTGCACCTTTCAATTCACCTGTGGTGAATATAGAATTGCTGTTTTAAGATTTACGTAGATGCTGCATCAATGAACAATGCTGGGTGTGCAAAAGTCAAAAAACACGTAACTGTTATGTTTGTATTTTTTGCACCTTTCAATTCACCTGTGGTGAATATAGAATTGCTGTTTTAAGATTTACGTAGATGCTGCATCAATGAACAATGCTGGGTGTGCAAAAGTCAAAAAACACGTAACTGTTATGTTTTGATATAATAAACGGTATTTTTTGCACCTTTCAATTCACCTGTGGTGAATATAGAATTGCTGTGTAAGATTTACGTAGATGCTGCGTCAATGAACAGTGCTGGGTGCGCAAAAGTCAAAAAACACGTAACTGTGATGTTTTCGTACGATACACGGTATTTTTTGGCAACAAACAACCTGTGCTGACTACAAGATTGCTGGATTGTAATTTAACTGCAAGGTGGATATATCAACAGTCACAGGTGTAATGGGTAAAATTGAAAATGAACACCTATCTGAAATGTATACTGATAATAAAAGTGGAGTTTTGCAGCTAACAAAGAGACCTGCAGTTACTAGAAATGATGTGTATCCAATATAATTTCAGGCTGCCCAATATCCAGGAAATATTTCAATAGCAAACTGTTAATAATAAAGATATTCCACTACAATGTCTACACTAAGTCTTGGTGAACTTTATCCAGTGTTCTTTATAGATAGAGCTTGTCTGTGTTCGCCCGCGGGGCCCCCCCCCCCCCCGCTCCCACCGCCGTGAATTTACAGCAGTAGATGCTGCTTTAAAATTCTCTAGCTAACTACATAAAATCTTCAAATCTCTAATCTAACTAAATTGGAAGGATCACAGCTAATAGTAGAGGTTTCTCTGTGCAGAAATAGACTAATTTCACTGAGTTGTTTGGCCACAGGCAGAGCGCAGGTCCTATTCCTATGAGACGCTGAGAGACACTGAGGCTGAAACATTAAACGCTGTTCTATGTAAAACGAGGTCATGTGATTTTTCCAGCCAATCGCAACCATACACATCCCAGTCATGACGTCGCACACACATCTCACCCTGCTCTATCCTGTAATCTGATTTGCTGGCCGCCAAAATTACAGGAAGCGCCGAAAAAGGCGCGATCTTAATAGATGATGCACAGATTTTAACCTTAATTATCGCATGATCTGGAAATTTCAATCACCATAAAAACCTTGCCGATTTCAACTTTGTCGATAAAAATCGCTCAACACTAATTGTGATCCATCTCTACTTATACCATATGATCCATATTAGATACATTTCTAAATAAAAATCCTTTTGATAAGCATTATATCTGGTGTGCCGTGGATATATCTACAATTACAAGATATGTTTAAGCTTAACCATTTAACACAGTGCCTTAAATGCAGTATAGTAGATGGTAAGAAGCTGTTTTTTGTTTATGTCCTTCCTTGGTGGATATAACTGCACAGCCTGCACATATGGTATGTCTACAGATGGTGTTACAGGTGTCCCTGCTCCCCGCACCGTGGGCCGCAGGCACCCCCCCGTCGCTCCCCCCGGCGGACCGGACAAGGGTGTCGCCGCGACCTGCATGTTGGGCCGTGGGCACACTTGTAACTATATTTTCCAGTGTTTGTACTCACCTCTCCTTGCTCCCTGCTGTTCTTGTGTCAGCTGGCATGCGTGCCCCCGCACTCTAGGGCGCGCCCACGCGCGTTGGCTATGTGAGTTTCAAAGGTCCAATACCCCGGTGATTCGTTAGGATCAGGTGCCGACCTTATTTCGTCCTGCCTCTTCTTCTTACCCGTTGACGGATTTATTTGCCCTCGTTGCCTTAGAAAAAGCATTCCAATTATATCTGACTCCTGCCCTCGTCCCTTGACTATGTTTTGCCTGCCACCTGCCCTGACCTTCCTGTTTGTCCTCAACTACGAGACTGTCATATGGTTT
>JAODAL010040693.1:0-36648 GCA_025379985.1 Phyllomedusa bahiana
GTTGATGTTGGGAAACTGGATTCAACTGTAACAAACCTCCAGCTGTGAGAGGAGAAGAGATCAGCGCTCTGAGTTCATACAAGACTGTCTAGACTGAATGCAGGCCTGTGCTATGTAAACATACAGCTCTTACAAAATAAGACTGCATAGGGAGAGGACACAGTGACATGTGCACTCAGACAGAGAGGGCAGCGGGAAGAGCACACTGACTCGGGAGCGAGCATGAACAGTGAACGGGGGGATGATGTCATCCCCCTTTAGTTAAGAAACACCCATCTGGGAGGGGAAGAAACGCCCCTGGATTTCAGGAAATGAGAGAATCAAGCTTCAAGAAAACAGCCAAACTGATGAAGCGATACATCCCCTTTAAAGATCATGGCTATAGCTGATCTTCTGGGGGTGTGGGTGACGGAGTTCAGGTCGCACAATATGATCCTAGGGGTACAGGCCACAGCACAACCTCCAGGGGGTTGGTCCTCTTTCTTCCCCTATTTAGCTGTGGCCTGTACCTCCCCTCCTTCAAGCATGCTCTGTGACTTGTTTGGGGAGGAGCTGAGCTGTCCCGATCATTTGTGATCTGTGGTGTGACCCTCCGTTATCTGTCTCCAGCTTCATTGTCGATGTTTTCCTTTCATTACATGGCTGCAAATCCATCCACCTGTGTATACAGCACAAGCTGAAAGTGATAGGAAGTATTAACCTGTTATATTGTATAGATTGTAATACTTGGGAGCCTTTTTAATACCAATAGTAACATAAAAAAATACAAATACACCAAAAAGATGTAAAAAAAAAAACCATGTAGCTGGATGCCGCCACATATACTGACACCGTAAAGTAAATGTCATATTATTACTTCAAGTAAAAAGTAATTAGAAGAATATATATTATTCCTGCAGATGCTAATCTGACGACCGCAGCTCTCAGTAAGGTGCAGTAAAGGCTTTATGCTGCTACAGTATAACCGTGTAATTCGTTGTACAAGTATACCGCAGCAGCTGCCATTAAGAAATGTGTAAACCTCAGTTTATTGATCTTCGTAATGAAGTTCTGTTGCTCATTGGTTTCATATCCCGTTTTTATAAAAATATTGAGGGCTCCGGCGAATTAGAAACTGGTAAAACAAAAGTCAAAATGAGGCCCCTAGTGACAATCTTACTTCCTTTCAAATTTAAAGGGGTTTTCTCACCACACTGTTTCACTGAATTTTAGTGGTTTGCACTTACTCCGTCTCCTCAGGCTTTGGGTGGTTCTATAGCAGTGATTATCATATTCAACTTCTAGGGAGCCATTGGTCTGACAGTGCAGGAGATTACAGATTACAAATAAACCATGCTTTTCAGTCCTCACAGCCCATGTACCTTTTGGTTTAATGAAGCTAATCTTGTAAGATATAATTAGTTTGCTTCAATCTCAGTCTGTCAGTGTGTTGATGTCACTCCCTGCTCTCAGCTAATCAAATAACAGACATCCCTGCTCTCAGCTTACCAGATAATAGACGTCCCTGCTCTCAGTCAATCAGATAACAGACGTCCCCGCTCTCAGCTAATCAGATAACAGACGTCTCTGCTCTCGGCCAATCAGATAACAGATGCCCCCGTTCTAAGCCAATCAGATAAGATGTCCCCGCTCTCAGCTAATCAGATAACAGATGTCCCTGCTCTCAGCTAATCAGATAACAGATGTGCCTGCTCTCAGCTAATCAGATAACAGACGTCCCTTTTCTCAGCCAATCATATAACAGACGTCCCTGCTCCCAGCTAATCAGATAACAGACATCCCCGCTCTCAGCCAATCAGATAACAGTTATCTGTCTGGTATGCAGGTAACCATAGACACCTGTGTGCACCTTAGAGCACATAAAAAAGCGTCTATCTCATGTATTAAAGTAAAATTTATTGTCCAATGTATTTAGAAAAAGTCATTTAACTAATCTTTGTATTAAAGGGGTTTTGCCACGAAGTAAAATTGACGTGGGAAGTTTGAAAATTAAAAAATAAACATTTTCACCATTCATCATTATTAAAAATTCTGCACTGTTTTTGATTTAGCTGCTCCTTTAGTGATCCATTGTTTACAGCTCATCTCCAGGTGATACGACCAGGGCTGTGAACTCCTCAGTCCTGGTCGCACATGCTCAGACATCACCTCTCTTCTCAGGTACCTACTGAGAGTTCAAACCCCGGGTGCTGTCATTCTACTCCTGTCCTTTGGACTAGTTAGTAATAAGTCAAACAGTGCAAATAAATAAAAAAGAAACCTCAATCAGGTCTGTGCAGAGAAAAAAAATCCACAGGTTAAGTTTCTGCAGGGATTTGAACCAAGGACCCTTGTGCTGTAAAGCAAAAACATTACCTCTGAACTACAGAGTATCTGCTTGCACTTCAATCTATACACAGACCTTTCTTTGACTACAGAGAGGAAGGGCCTGGTGATGTCATCCTGCTGGGTCACATGATCTGCAATTCAAACAAATCACACACGCCCCCTTCTGATCACACAGAGCTGAAGAGCTGGATGTAGGAGGTATGAAATGAGATCGTGGCAAAACCCTTTTAAGAAAACCCCTTTGAGGTAAAGAAGAGGAGAAGCAGGAATAAAAATAGTACAGAAAGATTGACAGTCAGGCCTGCGCCTCGGTACTGCCTCTTGTGAGCACAAGTGACTGCAGTCCTAGGCTGCGACCGTAATTATCAGATTTACCAACTATCCAGAACATGCCCCCAATATACAGCAGGTAAATCAAGAATAGCACCTAGGACCCTTCAACTGACCTTAAAAAGAAAACAGATCCCCCCAGCAGATCTTCTAAACACATCCAGACCCCAGACCAGACGTACCCTGTATACAGACCCCAGACCAGACTTACCTTGTATACAGACCCCAGACCAGACTTATATTGTATACAGACCCCAGACCAGACTTACCCTGTATACAGACCCCAGACCAGACTTCTATTGTATACAGACCCCAGACCAGACAAACTATATAGAGACGGGAGAGAAGTATCCACCTGTATTCATACCCCAGACCAGACTCCCTAAGCAATAAAGACCCCATATCAGACTTACACTGTATACAGACAGGAGACAAGACCATCTAATCAATACAGACCCCAGATCAGACTTACACTGAATTCAGACCACAGACCAGACTCCTCCTGTATATAGACCTCCTTAAAATCCAGACCCGGGACAAAATGTACCCTGTATATAGACCAGACCAGACTCCCTAAAGATACTAACTCCAGACCAGACCCACTTTGGATACAGATACGGTATCAGACCATACTACACTGTATATAAACCCTAGACCATGTCCTCCAATATATAGGACCCAGGCAAAACTTCCCTATATACAGGCCCCAGACTAAAACCCCTACCTGCACAGAGACCTCAAACTATACCAGATACTCAGCTCTCACCGCTCCTGCACTTTCCTCTGCTCCCATAATGTCCTGATCATGCATTACAATCACAGAACGATAACATATCATAATAGAGCTATAATACTGCAGCAGTGTAATAATTATAATGCTACAAAATTAGAAAAAACCTAATGTGATGCCACATAATGCTATAAAATTACAGTATCACAGCACGGGGGACACAGTTCAGGGTCCTGGCGGGAACGTTGCCGCACAGTTCGGGCAAGGGGTGCTGTGTTTTTCTGTAAGAGGATAAATAAGGTCAGCATGAAAAAAATTGTTCTAGTGTCGAGAAACCACAGAGGGAAGAAGTCAGGAGGATGCAGCAACAGCAGATGTAGTGAGAGAGAGTGCGGGCACCCAGGAGATTCAATCACTCGTAAAGGAGTCTGGGTGATTTCCTCTTTTACTGGTCCACAGGGGAGCAGGGGAAACCTCGGGTGGGCCTTTGGGCATGGTGGGCCATTGAGAATAGCAGGTGTGGGACTGCTGTTCAGGGAGAAAAACAGAGATAAAGAGGCACAGTGCAATAGTTATGTGCAGTCATGTACATTAGATGTATGAAGGGCCCCAAGGACCAACTCCATTGGTTGGCCATAGAATCAATTGTACCAGTGGGCCCCAAGAATCAACTGCTCTCGTAGGCCCCAGGATACAACTCAATTGGTGAGCCCCATGAATCAACTCCACTGGTGGATCCCATGAATCAACTCCACTGGTGGGCCCCAAGAATCACCTCCACTGGTCGTCACAAGAATCACCTCCACTGGTGGGCACCAAGAAACACCTCCACTGGTGGACCCCAAGAAACACCTCCACTGGTGGGCATCAAGAATCACCTCCACTGGTGGGCCCCTAGAATCAAATCCACAGGTGGGCATCAAGAATCACCTCCACTGGTTGGGCCACAAGAATCACCTCCATGGTGGGCCCCAAGAATCAAACCTCCACTGGTGGGCCCAAGAATCACTCCACTGGTGGGTCCCAAGAACAACTCCACTGGTGGGCTCCAGAATCAACTCCACTGGTGGGCCCCAAGAATCACCTCCACTGCTGGGCCCCAAAAATCACTCCACTGGTGGGCTCCAAGAATCAACTCCACTGGTGGGCTCCAAGAATCAGCTCCACTGGTGGACACCAAGAATCACCTCCACTGGTGGGCATCAAGAATCAACTCCAAGGGTATCACACTCAATATGACAGCACTGCTCAGTACAGTGGTGAGAGTCACTGGACCAGACCCCTGCCAATGACATCTTTTGATAGGACATATAAGATGATGTTTTGAGCCTTCCCTTTCAGTCATAATTTGTGAATCGAGTAACTCTCCAGTTTAAGTGGGAACACAAAGAAAGAGATATAAGACAGACAGATATGAGATAGATAGATAGATATATATGAGATAGATAGATATGAGATAGATAGATATGAGATAGATAGATATGAGATAGATAGATATGAGATAGATATATATGAGATAGATAGATATGAGATAGATAGATATGAGATAGATAGATAGATAGATAGATAGATATGAGATAGATAGATAGATAGATAGATATGAGATAGATATGAGATATGAGATACATATGAGATAGATAGATATGAGATAGATAGATATGAGAGAGATAGATAGATATGAGATAGATATGAGAGAGATAGATATGAGATAGATAGATATGAGATAGATAGATAGATAGATAGATATGAGATAGATATGAGATAGATAGATAGATATGGGAAAGATAGATAGATAGATATGAGATAGATAGATATGAGATGGATAGATAGATATATATGGGATAGATAGATAGATATGAGATAGATAGATATGGGATAGATAGATAGATATGAGATAGATAGATAGATAGATAGATAGATAGATATGGGATAGATAGATATGAGATACATAGAAATAGAAACAAGGAAGGAGACAAAAGAAAAAGGCGCACAATAGTGAAGAATATAGCAATTAGAGAAATACAGAAAACAGATAATAAATCTGCTAACCTGGTTCAGTTGTGCTCAAAGATCGAGGCACAACACTCTTTAAGGCAAATAGAATTAAATTCCACGGAGCGATCCAAGGTACACGGCAGCCAGCGGTCCTTCACTCGCTGTGGATACCGTACAGCGAGTTGAATAAACAGAGAATTGTATTCCTTCACTTTTGCTTTTACAATTCTCTAGATAGATAGATAGATAGATAGATAGATAGATAGATAGATAGATAGATAGATAGATAGATAGATAGATAGATAGATATGAGATAGATATGAGATAGATAGATAGATATGAGATAGATAGATAGATATGGGATAGATAGATAGATAGATAGATAGATAGATAGATAGATAGATAGATAGATATGAGATAGATAGATATGAGAGAGATAGATATGAGAGATAGATATGAGATAGATAGATAGATAGATAGATAGATAGATAGATAGATATGAGATAGATAGATAGATAGATAGATAGATATGAGATAGATAGATATGAGATAGATAGATAGATGGATAGATAGATAGATAGATAGATAGATAGATAGATATGAGATGGATAGATAGGAGATAGAGAGATAGGAGATAGATAGGAGATGGATAGATATGAGAAGATAGATAGATAGATAGATAGATAGATAGATAGATATGAGATAGAGAGATAGATAGATAGATAGATATGAGATAGAGAGATAGATAGATAGATATGAGATAGATAGATAGATAGATAGATAGATAGATAGATATGAGATAGATAGATAGATAGAGATAGATATGGGATAGATAGATATATAGATAGATATATAGGTAGATGGATAGATATGAAATATAGATAGATAGATAGATAGATAGATAGATAGATAGATAGATATGAGATAGATAGATAGCTAGATAGATAGATAGATAGATATGAGATATATATGAGATAGAGAGATATGAGATAGATAGATATGAGATAGATAGATAGATAGATAGATAGATAGATAGATAGATAGATATGAGATAGATAGATAGATAGATAGATAGATAGATATGGGATAGATAGATAGATATGAGATAGATAGATAGATAGATAGATAGATAGATAGATATGGGATAGATAGATAGATAGATAGATAGATAGATAGATAGATATGAGATAGATAGATATGAGATGGATAGATAGGAGATAGATAGATAGATAGATAGATAGATAGATAGATATGAGATAGATAGATAGATAGATAGATATGAGATAGATAGATAGATAGATAGATAGATAGATATGAGATAGATAGATAGATAGATAGATAGATAGATAGATAGATAGATAGATATGAGATAGATAGATATGAGATAGATAGATAGATAGATAGATAGATAGATAGATAGATAGATATGAGATAGAGAGATATGAGATAGATAGATAGATATGAGATAGATAGATAGATAGATAGATATGAGATAGATAGATAGATAGATATGAGATAGATAGATAGATAGAGATAGATATGGGATAGATAGATATATAGATAGATATATAGGTAGATGGATAGATATGAAATATAGATAGATAGATAGATAGATAGATAGATAGATAGATAGATTTGAGATAGATAGATAGAATATAGCTAGATAGATAGATAGATAGATAGATATATATTTATGAGATAGAGAGATATGAGATAGATAGATATGAGATAGATAGATAGATAGATAGATATGAGATAGATAGATAAATAGATAGATAGATAGATAGATATGGGATAGATAGATAAATATGAGAGATAGATAGATAGATAGATAGATAGATATGGGATAGATAGATAGATAGATAGATAGATAGATAGATAGATAGATAGATAGATATGGGATAGATAGATAGAGATGGATAGATAGGAGATAGATGGATAGATAGGAGATAGATAGATAGATAGATATGGGATAAATATGAGATAGATAGATATGAGATAGATAGATGCTTAGTTTATTATCGTGGGACCCTTCTAAAAAAGGATTTCCAAAGCAGACCACCCCCTGTGGGTACACAGGACTTCATACCTGATCTATGCATGCTGATGTCAGGGGGTTTTGATGCAGATTTAGTAGGAAGGAGTTTGCAGTTTGATTAAATTTCTATTACATGGTAGATCAGCTTGAAAAAAGACACAAGTCCATTGAGTCAAACCTATAACCCTACAGTGTGGATCCAGAGGAAGGCAAAAAACCCACATGAGGTGAATAACGACTGTTCCATACAAGAGGAAACATTTCCCGTGATATTATATTTTTTTAAGAATGGCACCCAGGCCTTCCTGGAGCTTGTTCACTGAATGTTGATATCTTCTAGGGTTGTCTGTGGTTGTCCATATGACTGCAGGTAAACCTACAGCCATGTACAGGAATCCGACGTCACTCCTGCGGAAAATCCTGCTGGGCCGAAAATCCGCCGGAATCCAGCGGATTTTAAAAACGACCGCTAGACTAAAGATTTTTCATCGCGGTCTACACAGCACTGGGTACAGTCGGATTTTCGATGAGACAAGAATCCAGTGCGGTGCAGACCTAGCTTTGTAGTACAAATATTAACACATCGGATATGTAAAAACTTTAGCTGTAGTAGAGCTCAGTTTGTCGCTCAACCATTCCTTTTGTTATAGTAATAACTTATTGAGTCAATACTTTTTACCTGTAGAAAATCACTGATAACACAATGCTGTGTGGCAAAAATAATGCTGTGAACTAACTCTGTCTATTACATCTATACAAGACTCAGCTCTTACTTAAATCCTTTTACAGCTCAGCACTACTACATCTATACAACCTCAGCACTACTACATCTATACAGACTCAGCTCTACTACATCTATACAGCCTCAGCTCTACTACATCTATACAGCCTCAGCTCTACTACATCTATACAGCCTCAGCTCTACTACATCTATACAGCCTCAGCACTACTACATCTATACAGACTCAGCTCTACTACATCTATACAGACACAGTAGAGCTGGATTTGTTAGTTAAAGCATTTTGGGACTGCACCCCCAGAGCATTTTTATGACATCCTAGGTTAAGATAATGCAGTGGGCTCACCTACAGTCTAATGTAAAACTGTTTGAAATCAAGTCCAAACACTACTACATCTATACAGCCACAGTACAGCTGAATTTGTTACTTAGAGGGGTTGTCTCACTGTGGCTGTTTCACAGAGCTACAGGCAACTTCAGACTTATACTTCCTCATCAGACTGTGGGTGGTTCTATAGCAGGGATTGGCATATCAACTCTGCTATTCCTAGCTATTCCTTTTACAGTGACATGAATGCTGGAGATGTAGAAACTGTGGTGCTCAAAGTTATAGAACTCTTAAGGCTTAAAACTTGTCATTAGGTTAACAAAGCTCCTGTGCTAGAGATAAGACTCATCAGAGAGTGACTCACCATGGTCGAACTGATTGATGGTAGCTTGGAGCAATGAAAGATGAGAGAGCAGTGAGGAGGTGCAGAGAGTGTCGTCGGGCTGGTTGATAATATAGAGAAACCTGTGTGCTTCTAAGAGGAGATAAAATCCTTACTTATTCATGTAACAAAGCAAAATCAATAGAGCAATGTATTTGGTAAAAGACTACAGTTACCTTTCACCTATATGATAAAAGCCAATTATCGTAGTGAGAAAACCCCTTTAATGTTCCTAGGACTCCACTCCCTGAGCATTTTGAAGACATGCCAAGTTACGATAATGCAGTCAACTTACCTACAGTCCTATGTACAAGTATTACAAGAAGTCAAGTCTAAAAACGGCCTCAGCTCTGCTACATCTATACAGACACAGTAAGGCTGAATTTGTCACTTAAAGTTTTAGGACTACACCCCCTGAGCATTTTTTTGAAGATATGATAGGTTAACATAATACAGTGGGCTTAAAGGGGTTGTCTCACTACAAGGATTATTTTTTATGTTAAAGATCTTGCAAAAACAAGTTACTTGTATTAGGTGTCCTTTAACAGTGTCCTAACTATCTACTTTGTTATCACCCTCTTGTATGGGCTGCATTTCAGCTCCTCAAGTCGCTATAGCTACGACCTGTGCGATCTCTACTTGATAGGCGTGCCAGCACTGGTTGCTTAGCTACAGACCTGTGTGATCTATCCTGAAGGGTTTGATGCCAGCACAGGTCTGCTATTTAGCATACTGAACTGGCTTCTACTGCAAGCCTGTTAGGAAGCCAGTAACACGCCCCTGAATTCAAAGTGAAACCAAGAAAACAGGACTGAGGTAAGATGAATCAATGTAGTGAGACAACCCCTTTAAATACAGTCCAATGTAAGACTATTAGAAGAAGTCAAGGCCAAACACAGACTCAGCACTACTACATCTATACAGACACAGTAGAGCTGAATTTGTTACTTAACATTTTGGGGCTACACCCCCTGAGCATTTTGAATATATGATAAGTTAAGATAATGCAGTGGGCTTACCTACAGTCTATGGAAAAGTATTACAAGTCAAGTCCAAACACGACCGGTACTATAATCTTTACAGCCAGTAGAGCTGAATTTGTTACTTAAAGTTTTAGGACTGCACCCCCTGAACATTCTGAAGATATGATAAATTAAAGTCATAAATTAAAGTGGGCTTATCTACAGTCCAATGTAAGACTTTTGAAGCTCAAAGCCAAACCGGTCCTTATAAATTTAAGAACAGTAGGTGTTTTGTTATTGTTTTGGCTAACCCCCCCGGATTTTTGGTTGTGGTTTTAAGGGGGATCGTTATTGAAAATTTTAAAACAGGAATCTAGATCGCTTTTAATCTAAAAAAGGGGAATTTGACGGGGGGGAACCCCCCCTTTTAAATTTTAAAAAAAAGAAAGAGGGGTTTCAAGAAGAAGCAAAAGGGGGCCCAAAACGAACCGTTTCTTTTTACGAACGAGGACAATTTGTCCCTTAAAATTTTTGGGGCTAACCCCTAGAAATTTTGAAATTGATAAGTTAAATTAATGAGTGGGTTACCTACAGTCATTTAAAAATATTTAAAGTCAAGGCCAAAAAAGACCAGCTCTACTAATTTAAAAAACACAGTGAGCGAATTTGTTACTTAAATTTTGGGACACACCCCCTAGTTTTAAGATTTGATAAGAAAAAGAGTGGGTTATTTCAGCCATGAAAATATTAAAAAAGTCAAGGCCAAAAAGACTCGCCTACTAATTTAAAACACCAGTAGGCTGAAATTTTTTATTTTAAATTTTGGGGGCTGCACCCCTGACATTTTATGGGATGTTATTTTTAAGATACTACAGTTAATTTACCTACAGTCCAATCTAAATCTATTAGAAGAACTCCAGTCCAAACACATACTCAGCACTACTACATTTGTACCGAGATAGTAGAGCTGAATTTGCACCGCCTTAGCATTTTGATGACATCCCAAGTTAAGATAATACAGTAGAGCTGAATTTGTTACTTAACATTTTGGGACTGCACCACCTGAGCATTTTGATGACATCCTAAGTTAAGATACTGCAGTTAAATTACCTACAGTCCAATCTAAATCTATTAGAAGAACTCCAGTCCAAATACAGACTCAGCTCTGCTACATTTGTACAGATATAGTAGAGCTGAATTTGCACCCCCTTAACATTTTGATGACATCCTGAATTAAGATAATGCAGTTGACCTACCTAGCGTCCAATGTAAACCTATTATAAAAAGTCATGTCCAAGCACTACTCCATCTGGCCTGACGAAACCTTACCTGGAGAACACCGAACCATCCTTGAGAATAAGGACAGGGCGAGCAATAATCCTTGGAAGACCCTGCTGCTTTCTCCATTGCCCCCATAAGGCTCTTCTGACCGCTGCCCCAACGAGAGGACAACCTTGGTTTATTGTAGGGGGATCCCAGGGGTAAGTGGCTGGCAACATTTGGAGCATCTGGATAAAGTCCCAATGGTGGTTTGTGCCAGCCACAAGCACAGTGGGGATCGCACATAATTTTTTGGGAAAAAGTTGAGCTTTGGTGGTTCTTTAAGCCCCAGCAAGTCTGATGCCCTTTAAGAAGACGTGATGGGCATAACGGGCACAGCAACCTGGTGCCAATACAGGCTCTAAATGAAGAGTTGTGCCTTGTCGAGGGTCCTTTTAGAGCGGTTCCTCCATGTGGGGATCGCAATAATTTTTGGAAAAAGTTGAGCTCTGGTGGCTCTTTAAGCTCCAGCAAATCTGATGCCCTTTAAGAAGATGTGATGGGCATAACGGGCACAGCAACCTGGTGCCAATACAGGCTCTAAATGAAGAGTTGTGCCTTGTGGAGGGTCCTTTTAGAGCGGTTCCTCCATGTGGGGATCGCAGATAATTTTTTGGAAAAAGTTGAGCTCTGGTGGCTCTTTAAGCTCCAGCAAATCTGATGCCCTTTAAGAAGAAGTGATGGGCATAACGGGCACAGCAACCTGGTGCCAAAAAGGACTCTAAATGAAGAGTTGTGCCTTGTCGAGGGTCCTTTTACAGCGGTTCCTCCATATGGGGATCGCAGATAATTTTTTGGAAAAAGTTGAGCTCTGTTGGTTCTTTAAGCCCCAGCAAGTCTGATGTCCTTTAAGAAGAAGTGATGGGCATAACGGGCACAGCAACCTGGTGCCAATACAAGCTCTAAATGAAGAGTTGTATCTTGTGGAGGGTCCTTTTAGAGCAGTTCCTCCATGTGGAAAGCATTGTGAGGGCTGCACAGCAGCGTCCGCTCGCTCGCTCCTAGCTCTTCGTCAATACATGAGTCAACTCACAGCCCAAGATGACAGGATTCCTGCTCTAGGCTGGAGCAATCAATGTTCAGCACAGCTGGGATACCAGACCAAGCTATGTTCACAAACCACTTCTGCCAAAATACAGCAGCATATGGGAAGGGGGGGTCGTTCTGTAACCTTTAACTAAAAAAGAGCCGGGGTCCAAGCGTCGCCATGATACAAACAGCCCGAGACACAGATTCCCAATCAGAGGACGAGTTTATGCAAAAAAATAAGGTTCATTTCTGAAGGCTACAAAAAACATTTGTTAGTAGCGAGATTTTAAAGATCACTGCGCCACGTGCCGCTCGGGAGCAAAGACTGAGGTTCCAGTGTCACAACCAATCCATCACCAAAAATCACTGGACGCTAATTGCAGGGAGAATGTATGGTAGGGGAGTGCGGGGAAGGATTAGGGTAGATCCTATGGTCATCTCGCACATGTGTCCGTCATAGCTAGTAATTAGAAGAGGGTGCGGGTGGGGCGAAGACAACACTGAAAGGTCAGCTACTACTAACATTAACTGGAAAAACTGCTTCATAACTGGGAATACGATGTATTCATCCTTACCTTTCCATAATGCAAAGTCAATACATTGACATGATAGGCCGCAAAGCACCTCACAACCACTGGGTGGCTACACGTAGTATAAACAACTCCCGACAGAGTATTGCAAAACTAAGGTTTTTTTTTTAAGTTCATCTCAGAATATGTTAAAGGGGTTGTCTCACTACATCGATTCCTCTTACCTCAGTCCTGTTTTCTCAGTTTTATTTTTTAATTCAGGGGTGTGTTTACTGGCCTCTACTGGCTACTCAAGCTGCTGAGGACAAAAGGTATGTAGCTATAGCGACCAGTGCTGGCAGCCTATCAGGAGAGATCAAACAGGTCTGTAGCAATAGCAACCGTGTGCGCCTCAGAGAGATCAACAGGTCTGTAGCAATAGCGACCTGAGGAGCTGATGCAGCCCATACAAGAGGGGATATTTAGGAATAGGTAGGACACTGTTAATGAACATATATTGCAAAGTGACTTGTTTCTACAAGATCTTTAACATAAAAAGAAGCAATCCTTGTAGTGAGACAACCCCTTTAAGCCCAAAGGAAGGGGCATGTAGAAAACTCCTTAGCTCCCCCTACTGAGGTTTTAACACAAATAAATTTCATGTCTTGTTTGTTCTGCTTCAGCTTTGTGTGTGTTTAAAAATTGGGCGTGTATGATTTGTTTGAACTGCATATCATGTGATCCAGCAGGCTTGACATCACCATGCCTTACCCCACCATGTGCTCACTCTAGACAAACAAAGGTCTGTCTATGTAAAGAGCTGTGAGTAGCTACAATGTAGATGAGAGGTTAGCACTTCTGCCTTTCAGTATAGGGTTCCTAGGTTCAAATCCCTGCAGGAACCAAGCATGGATTTTTTTTTCTCAATACACATACCTGATTGAGATTTCTCTTTTTATTTATTTGCACTGTTTGACTAATTACTAAGGAGAACAGAGGACAGGAGTAGAATGACAACACCTGGGGATGAACACCCGCTCAGCAGTGAGTGTGTGTGATTACTATGAAGTACAGAGGACGACAGGAGTAGAATGACAGCACCTGGGGTTGAACACTTGCTCAGCAGTGAGTGTGTGTGATTACTAAGGAGTACATAAGATGGGAGTAGAATGACAGCACCTGTGGTTGAACACTCGCGCAGCAGTGAGTGTGTGTGATTACTAAGCAGGGAAGAGATTGACAGTAGCTGCCTGAGAGGAGAGGTGATGCCTGAGCATGTGCGGCCAGGACTGAGTAGCTCTCATCCCTGGTTACATCCCCTGGAGACAAGCTGCATTACTAAGGGAGCAGCTAAAACAAGAAAGGTACAAAATTTTTAATAATGATGAATGGTGAAAATATTTGTTATTTAATTTGAAAGTTTCCCACATCAATTTTAATTGGTGGTAAAGCCCCTTTAAATGCTACCAAATTTCTTGCGTGACCTTTAACTGATATTTTTTGATATCTGACACTTTTAAACATTACACGTGCAGGGTAACATTAGGGTGTCAGTGTGAGTACAGCATGGTCGCTCTTATCAGGTCAGCTATCCCGCTTAGAGATTTATTAGGGTACCACCAGATACCCTTTTTTCATGAGAGATATACTTTTGGATGTAAATTTATTATGTAAAAAAATGGGAAAAAAATAGAACTTTTGGATATAGAACTTTTGGATACTCATATAGATCATAGATACATCGAGAAAAAGGCATTGAGTTGACTAACCAGCCTATGTTCAATGTATTTTGGTGTTTATTTATAATTTTAGATGTATTTTTAAAAGTTACGGGTTTTTTTTTTTTTTTGGTGATAAAACCCCTTTAACTTGCTGTTTATGTGGGGACACTCTTCAGGGAAAATGTAAAAAATAGTGAACGGATTTTATAGATTGGGTTGTATTGGAGTAATTGGGTTGAACTCCCATAAAACACGTCTTATAGTCGTCTCACACGTGTCTATCATGGCAGTTAGAAGAGGGTGCAGGTGGCATTAATGCAACACTGAAAGGTCAGTTGATATGAATATAAATTGGATTATCTATGTCGTAACGTGGCATAAGATGTGTCCACACTAAACTTTCCATTATACTAATTTAGTATATTGACATGACAGGCTGCAATGCACCTCACAACCACTGGGTGCCCACTTTGACACAGCATTTGTAGCATAAACAACTTCCAACAGATTTTTGCAAAATAACGTTTTTTTTTTTAAAGTTAATCTCAGGATATCGAAAGGCACATAGGAATTTCTGCTACTTAGGATACATGGAAAATATTTGAAGTTCTTTGTTCACATTTTTTATCAAAACTGCTTAAGCCCACCCCCCAATCAGCAAGGGGACCTCAAAACAGGTGGGCACCTACTGTAATGTTACCTCTCATGGGGCCTGTTCAGACCTCCACACTTCAGGGAGAGGAGGTTCCAGCTCCAAGATACTCTGCATTGATTTAAAAACCTGTGCAGGTGGGTGGAGCACAAAAAAACGAGGAGGCAGCCACTCCCTCACACAAACAGTCTAGAAAACAATATTTGGTTCTACACATCCCAAAATCTTTTTTGAAGAAAATGAGCATAGGTGCACACTGGTGTGGCAGCAAAATAATATGATAGTTTTCTTTCGTGGTACTAGTGTGCTGCCACCGCGGTCGAGTACCTTGGAGCTGGAACCTTCTCTCAACGAAAGGTAGAGGTTTGACCAGGCCCCAAGAATGTAAAGAGCCCCCCCAAAAAAATATATATAAATGTATATTATATATGGATATATGGACTCATCTCACATGAGAAAAAAAATTGCATACATTTGTAGTTTCCCTAGAGTTATAAAAAGTTTCATTGAGCTCCGGGCTGCAATCTGGAGCTGCTCCTAATCTCAGACTTTTCTCATAGGAATGGATCCCTCACCTTAATATATGCTGAATGTGAGGTCTATGGGCCTATGGGCCTTCTATGTATGAAGTAAGACTGTCTTTGTTGCCCATAGAAACCAATCAGAGCTCATAGCAACCGATCACAGCCCATAGCAACCAGAGCCCATAGCAACCAATCAGAGCTCATAGCAACCAATCAGAGCCCATAGCAACCAATCAGAGCCCATAGCAGCCAATCATAGCCCATAGGAACCAATCATAGCCCATAGCAACCAATCAGTGCTCACAGCGACCAATCAGAGCTCAGCTTTCCAGATATGAAATGAAAGCTGAATTCTGATTTATTATTATTTTTTCTTTGAGTAATGTTGCTCACCTGCAGCTGAATACAGGATGTCTCACTGCTGCCACTTGGTCATGTGAGCTCACTCTGAGTTGCTGAAACACACAGCACGGTTATGTGATTGAAGGTGAATCTCACTGTGCATTCCTATAGGAGGTCTCATATAAATGCATAGAGAGACAGGCCTCCTATCAGCATCAAAAGCACATTATGTATGAAAACTGTCTAGCAGTAACACTGTCTTTGTTGTCCATAGCAACCAATCAGAGCCCGTAGCAAGGAATCAGAGCCCATAGCAACCAATCAGAGCCCATAGCAATCATCACAGCTCATAGCAACCAATCAGAGCTCATAGCAACCGATCAGAGCTCATAGCAACCAATCACAGCTCATAGCGACCAATCAGAGCTCATAGCCACCAATCAGAGCCCATAGCTACCAATCAGAGCCCATAGCGACCAATCAGAGCTCATAGCAACCAACCAGAGCCCATAGCAACCAATCATTGCCCATAGCAACCAATCAGACCTCATAGCAACCAACCAGAGCCCATAACAACCAATCAGAGCCCACAGCAACCAATCAGAGCTCATAGCGACCAATCAGAGCTCATAGCAACCAACCAGAGCTCATAGTAACCAATCATTGCCCATAGAAACCAATCAGAGCTCATAGTAACCAATCAGAGCTCAGCTTTTATTTTTCCAGAACACTGTATGAAAAGAAAGCTGTGCTCTGATTGGTTGCTATAGGCTCTGATTGGTTATGAGCGCTTATTGATTGCTATGGACTCTGATTGGTTGCTATGGGCTCTGGTTGGTTGCTATGGGCTCTGGTTGGTTGCTATGGGCTCTAATAGTTTGCTATGGGCTCTGATTGGTTGCTATGGGCTCTGATTGGTTCTTATGAGCTCTGCTTGGTTCTTATGAGCTCTGCTTGGTTGCTATGAGCTCTGATTGGTTGGTTACTATGGGCTTTGGTTGGTTGCTATGAGCTCTGATTGGTTGCTTTGGGCTCTAATTGGTTGCTATGGGCTCTGATTGATTGCTATAAGCTCTGATTGGTTACTATGAGCTCTGATTGGTTGCTATGGGCAAAAGAGCCAGCTTTATGGCTAGACAATTTTCATACATGTGTCTCTATGTGTCTAGGGTGCCGTTATCTGTCCTAAGCTCCTGTGTATGAGTACAAGTTCATTTTTCACTGCTTTCCCCTTCTACAACCCATATTGGATATTTTCTTCCTTGTCATGACAGACACTGAAGTCGAGATGTGTGTTTCACCCTCCCTCCCTTTGCAGAGTCTTCCGTTGGTGCTCTCCTTTCCCTTTACATAGATACACATCCTCTGGAATCACTCCTTTTGCAGACTGCTGTGCATCCTCTTCTCCCTATTTATACTTTGTGATCTCCCCTCAAGATTTTGATGCTTTATCCCCTCTCTTCCCTTTCTGATCCACTGTCCACATCCTCTTTCCCATACATGCTAACTCTCCCACTTTTGACAGGGGGGGGGGGGGGGGGTGTCGCTAATGCAGCAAGCAGCGGGGGTTTTTTAAATGACCGCGGCGCCAGAGTAGCGCTGGTGCTCACCCGTCCGGCGAATTTCACTGACTTGTGTGGCTGCAGCCGCACAGTCAGTCATCAGCTGCACGCTCCGTGCAGCTGGCATACAGGGAGGAGGCAGGAGGAATCGTTCCCCTCCTCCCTTCTCCCCCTGTATGTACAGCACCGGTGTGTGCTGTACATACAGATCAGTGTCTCAGAGGGTGTGACGCGCGGCTGCACTCACTCCCCCTGCGACGCTGAGTCGGTCGGCCGGGAGATGTCCGGAACTGGCCGTGCTGCAGGGAGCCTGGTGAGGTAAGTGGCTTTTATTATTTTATTTTTATATAGCTCTATGGGGGGCAATCTGACAACTGGCTCCCGAAAAAGGGGGCACTACCTGACAACAAAGGGGCACTACCTGACAACAAAGGGGCAACTACCTGACAACAAAGGGGCACTACCTGACAAAAAGGGGGCAACTACCTGACAAAAAGGGGGCATATACCTGACAACATAGGGGGCATCTACCTGACAACAAAGGGGGCAACTACCTGACAATAAAGGGGGGCAACTACCTGACAACAAAGGGGGCACTACCTGACAACAAAGGGGGCTCTACCTGGCTACCATGGGGGCATATACCTGACAACAAAGGGGGCATCTACCTGGCTACAAAGGGGGCATCTACCTGGCTACAAAGGGGGCATCTACCTGGCTACAATGGGGCATCTACTTGGCTACAATGGGGCATCTACCTGCCTGTAAGGGGCACTACCTGGTTATGGGGGGCTACTACCTGGCTATAAGGGCACTACCTGGATTTCTTCCAAAGCCATTATGCAGTTAGGTGGAGTGGGTGTGGCTTTTTTGAAGGGGCGTGGCACACCAACAAGATGGGCGTGTCCATGCAATTTTTTTCCTGCGATGTGCGGAGAACAGCCCTCCCCTCTCCCATTGAGGTGTTCATATTCCGTCCGGAAACCGGACGGAAGAATGAACTTGCTCAATGTTTTTTGAGCGGACCGCGGGCGGCAAAACTGCCCTACGGGAAAACCCGTGCAGTGGGGACTGCTGCACGGGTTTTCCATAGAGCACCGTTGTGCTCATTTTCAGCCAGTTTTTCAGGCGGTCTGAAAAAAACGCAAACTGGCTGAAAAACCGTCCGAAAACCCGTGCCGTGGGGACATGCCCTAACACTAAGAGAAGAGAACGAGACAGGGAGAGAGAGAAAGAGAGAGAGAGATGACACAGCCAGCATTGCGCTATCAGATCTATATTAGAAGCAGCAGCACAGCCAGCTATGTGAAGAACTTGCACAAACTCTACAACCACAAAATAGCGTAGAGTCTTTAATCAAGAATTTTGAGAAATTTGCATTTAGGAAGTAAATGAACGATAAAAAGCAAAGGTATCAAAAAGTATTCATATGCATTAAGGAACAATTTCACTTAACGGTATTAATAGATTTAATATACATGTAGCTTTACTCAAGTAACATACGAACCTCTGAGCCTTACACAGTGAATAGGATCAGTACCCACCAAATATTCATCTGCATACAGCTCTTTTGGGGTATTTGCCCCTCATTAGTGCTTCTCCCTAATGAGGAACATTACTTCATTGGAGCTTCACCATGAGCCTCTCATTTAGCCAGCCAGTACTTTATTCTGCACTGAAGAAGTGTTAACAACCCGAAACCAGCTGTCTGCAGATGATTATATGGTTGGAATTAATCCCATTCATGTTGCAAGGCTCAGTGAGTCGGATGCGAATTGAGGAACTACAGCAAATCGGTTCCTGCTGCAGAGTCCTAGCTTATTTCCCATAAGGCTTTTTTGAATATATTTAAATTTCAGTAGCACTAATGGTGCATAAGTCTCCACACACCTACATGATGCCTCTCCCTAATGAGGAACAAGCTAAAACCATCAAAGGGGATCTATCATCAGTTCGTCTGTTTCATTGTACTTTCAGTTTCTCAGTTCCTGAAATCCAGGGGCGTTTCTTACCCTCCCAGCTGGGTGTTTCTTAACTGAAGGGGGGATGACATCACCCCCCACTTCACTGTTCATGCTCGCTCCTGAGTCAGTGTGTTTGTTTTAGATCAGTGGGAGGGGATAGCACACCCCCCCCCCCTCGCTGTCTGAGTCCACATGTCACTGTGTCGTTCCTCTGCCTATGCAGTCTTATTTTGTAAGAGCTGTTTACATACCACAGGCCTGCATTCAGTCTAGACAGTCTTCTATGAACTCAGAGCACTAATCTCTTCTCCTCTCACAGCTGGAGGTTTGTTACAGTTGAATCCAGTCTTCTAGGAACTCATCCAGAGTAACACAGATCTGTCTCCCTTCTATATTTACATGCAGGAACATTAGGAACCGAGCACAATTCTGCTGTTTTCTGATTGTAGAAACAGCTGCAGAGTTACTGTACAGCTGCTGGCTGTGCAGAGTGAAATGTTGCCGGCCCCTTATCCTGAGTGAGAGAGGCAGGAATACACGCTCCCGTGAATACGATCGGGGGCCGGAGAGAATGTAAATTAGTAGAGCTGTCAGCCAATGAAATGAAAAGAGGTGGGATCCGACCGACACTGGGGAACTGTGTTTACACAAAACGAAGATACATAGTTACATAGTACGGTTGAAAAAAGACACGTGTTCATCAAGTTCAACCAAGGGTGGGGAAAATGTGGGTGAAGGAAGGCAGACTGTGAAAACAAGACAGCTTTGCAAATGACATCCAATTGCAAAGTTGCTTGTTTTCACTGTCCCCTTATTCTGAAGACCATTTAATGTAATGATACAACCCCTATCCACAGGATAAGTGCTGCTCCTATCATATGTAGGAGAATGGGGGTCAAGTGACACATGTTAGCCAACTCCCACCCACCAGAGAAATGACTAGGTCCTCCAGAGACATTCATTATAGTCATTTGCAACTCAGCTAATAGAGTCCTGAATGGGTTAAATGCAATATGTTGGTTGCTGTATAGAGCGCTTTGAAGTCAGGGGTGTCCCAGGAGCTAAAATAATCAAATTCTCAATTTTCTGTTACCGGGAGGACACTTTAATGACAAGTAAAAATGATGCAGTCCTTTAAGAACAAGCTATGGTCTAAAATGGAAGGTCAACCCTCAAGACAGATTTCCCTATGAAACAAGTCCCATTTTGTGAGTTATGGCTCCTTTAAGAGCGACATAAAGCAACTGAACCGGTGAAGCTTAAAAAAAAAAATCAATCTGTTTAGCAGTGTAGTAATTGTGATTTCCTTCTATCACATTACAATGATGTCTTACAAATCATCCCTCTATGAATAATTGAACAGTAAGCTATTAGGAACACAAATGAAGTAATATTCTTGGCAGGGTACAAGTACTGACTTGGCAATGGAAAGTGTTCTATAATTGCCTCGCAGAGGATCCGAATATTGCTAGAATAAAGACAATTCTACTGGCGTCTGCCAGCGTCCTGGCCTCGCTTAGTGTCGGGGAGTAGGGGGCTTATACTTTCACGACCAAAGTGACAAAGTGACAAAAGGGTATCCTCCCATTGAAAGCCCATGCAGTTTTAATGGTATTGCTTTATGATGGGGCATTTGTGTACTAGTCCCCCCCACCTTCATTACCCTATAGCGACATTCCTGAAAAATTTTGGGCGAAATGTATGAACGAGGCTGGGCCATTTTTTTGCCGTGCCATGAGCCAAACCATTGTAGCCCTGTTCTATAGATGTATGAACCGTCGTACGCCAAAACTTGGCACAATCTGCGCCAGACACTTCACTTCTGAATGCGCCAATGATGGAGGGGGAGCGTGTCGCGCCTCAGCCGTACAATGCACCAAAAATGCGCCAAAGTTTGATACAAAACTGTCGTACAAATCCATACCAGTTTCGGGTTTTGGCATGGTGAGACTACATTTTCCCGAAAAACAGGACCCCATTTAAAAAGGGCATGAACGGGACCCCCATTAAAAACTGTCGGAAACCTACACTTTTTTTTAACCCCCCCAAAAAAAAGGGAACTAAGGGCCGACATGGATAAACCCCTTTTTAAATTCCCTTTTTTAATCAGGTGAAAGCCAATTTTCAGGCGCATTACAGACCCGGGCCCGGGGGCACTTTGTAATGGGGCCTGTTTTTGGGGGGCATCCCTGGAGGCGTGGGCACTACAACCTAGAATCTACACATTTATAGCTTAAAGTGCGGCAAACCCAGATGCATTACTGCGGGAAAACAGGTAGAGCATTTTTGAAAGGGTTTACCTGAGCCTAGTTTTTCGCTTTGTAGGTAGAAAGCGCTAAACTACCCCCCCCGCATTTACAACGGGTTCATAGATTCAAAAAGCATTCTACACTACTAATGCGCAAAAAAAACAATGGCGCCGGGGCGCCAAATTTCTCTTGTCGCCCCAAGGGCTTTTTTTTTTTGGGTTCCCCAAGGGAAATTTTTTTTTTCTCCTCGCCTTCCAGACCCCTTTTTTAAATTTTACTGACATATGAGGATTTTTTTTTGCAGAAAAAAGATGCTATTTTAAGGGTTTTTCCCCCCCCCCCCCCCCCCCCCCCCCCCCAAAATTTCAAATTATCCAAACCCTGGTTCCAAGGGGGAAAATTTTATCCATTTTCCTTTTTAATATATATCCCACTTCAATATCATCATAAAAAACGAAGCAAAAAAAGATTTTTGGGGCTCCCTATTAGGCTAGGGCCCCTTTTTCTGGGGATCCCGTTTTGATTTGGATAAATCCCAGGGGAGGGGCCGGGGCCAAGCGGTTTGGCAAACAACAAGTTTGAAGCGCCAAAGCAGTTTCCGTGGTGGGGGGTGCACAGAAACCCCAAACGCTTCTTCCCCCGGGTTTTGGGTTTTAAAAAACAAAAATATTTATTTCAAACTTTTTTTTTTTTTTTTTTTTTTGGGCCCAAAGGTGAAAAAAGACCCACTGAGCAAAAAAGCGTCTGTCGGGCGCTTGGTTTGGCATATGTACATAGGGCTGCTTTTTATATGTGTTGAAATAAATATTGATTTTTAACCCAATCCCGGGCAAAAGAAGCTGTTTATTGCTGTGCATCCCGCCCACGGGGTGCATAAACGCTTCAGAAATTTTTTTTGTTTTAAAAAAAAGCAATTTGCAAGACGATGAAAAACATACATGTTTAAATAACAAAATATTAGAACCTCCATCCCCGAATGGAAACCAAGAGTCCGATTTGGGGAAAACGGGCCCCTGACGCGGGCCCCGCAAAGTTTTAAAGGGGCACGCCCCCCCCCCTCAAGCTTGGAAAGGGGGGGGTTTTCCCCCCGAAACATTGCGTGACCGCGTCAGAGGGGCGTTGGGACCTAAACAGCCAGCTGGGATGCCGTCAGTCTTGAAAGGGGGCATTTCACAAAAATTATGGGTCCGGTTTTTAAACTGGACTCTTGGACTCCCTTTTGGATTTGGGAGGTTCTAATAAAATGTTACAAAACTATTAAAGACTTCATCGTCTTGCCAACAATTTCGTTTTTTTATGTTTAAATTTAAGTGTTTATATTTTTTAAAGGGGAAAATGGATAAAGATCCCTCTTGGAATCAGTTGGGATTTAAATTTTAAATTGCTTGTTATTTATGCAGGGGAGGTGGGGACCTGTTTATGCCACTGGAAACCCCAATCCCTATAGCCCGAGTTATTTGAAGGATATTTTTAATGGTGTCATTCACCGGGGGGGCCTTTGAATATACTTTCGATAAACCCCAAAAAATATTTAAAATAGTGCAAAAATTTAAAAAAAAACTAAATTTTCGATGTTTGCGGGTTTTTTTTTTTTTTTTCGTTTTCACTCCTTGGTAAAATATTTGTTCTCTGTACTGCAAAATTAAACTTAATTTTGGCCCTTAAACCCAAAAAGGGGTTTGCGTTATGTTATGGTACCCCAAAACAAATCCAAATATTTTCTATTTTGGAAATTTGCGGCGCTACTTTGTCACCAATACCTTTTTTGCATTTCCACCTACAGACCTGAGTGAGAGGCATTTTTTTGCCCCCTGAAGTCTACTTTTTATTGGTGCCATTTTGGGATAGGTGCGACTTTTGTGACCCTTTTTATTCCAATTTTAGGGGACCTGAAAAAACACAATTTCGGCATTTGGAAATTTTTTTTCTTCTATGGTGATCAGCGTACGGGATCAATGATGTTATATTTTTATAGATTGGACGTTATCGGACACAGCGAAAACAAATATATGCAACCTTTTTAGGGGGCACGATCATTAATTCAGCCTATTGCATTGTATAAACCATGCAATAGGGAGTACAAAGATGGTGGTTTTACTACTTCCTGCCTGAAAAACATGGCAGCGATGGAAGCTTTCTCAAGGCTTCCAGCCACCATGTAAACCAATCAGGTTCCCTCGATCTCATTGCGGGGGCCCGACCGCAGCGAGGAACCATGCGCAGCACTGTTTCTCATTCATTTAGACGCCGCCGCTGCGATCACCGTGGCATCTAAGATGTTAAACATGGGATGGAGCCGGCTCCATCCCGTGCTGTTATCAGTGGTTGTCAGCTGTAATTAGCGCAATCCCGCTACAAAGCCCCTCACCGACACTGGGACGTAAATTTAAATCTAGTGCCGTTAAGTGGTTAAAAACAGAGGTAGTGCCAGGTTCATACAAGTCCCTCTTTATTTTTGCAGGCTAGAGCTCCATTTTTCGGTTGCAGAGCTCTAAATTCACCTTATAGATAAGGAATTAAATGATAAGATTCTAGGTACCTGCAGTCATCTCTAAGGGGAGCCTACTGCATACTGAGCTGCGATCAAGTTCAATGAGAGCTATTAACCCCTCATATGTCAATGTAGATGGAAAAATAAAAAAGTACGGTATGTCCACAAGCCATGGTTTTCAGATTTGAAAATCGCCTGAAAACCGACTGTCAACCATGCCCATAGACTTCAATAGAAAATCCGAGCTGTAGCCTACAGAGCTCAGATTTTCTGACGGTCGGAATTTCAAGATCAAAAACTGCCGATAAAAACATGGAACATTTGGGCGGAAAATGCACTGTTCAATGGTTGAGGTGGACAATCCACAAACTGAAGCATCCCCCCTAAACTGTGCAAAAGACGATTCTTTAATCAGAATCCGACCAGCATTTTATCACATGTGTGGCCGTACCCTTATGGCTCTTGGAAGGTGAAGAGGCGAAAGATAAAGGGCCACATGTATGAAACTGTTTAGGTCTTAAAATTCACTCTTTTGCCCATAGTAACCTATGGGCAAAAAAGTGAGTTTTAGACCTTAACAGGTTCATACATGTGGCCCTAAGAGTCAAAAAATTATTACCATATAGTCTGATTCCCATATACTCAAATTTCTTCTTAAGAACGTGGCACTGTACACACCGTGCTCTCATCTCATTGTCCTTTCTGTCCTCCAAAACACACCTTCACATGCACCAGACCGCTAGTGGGAAAGCAGCCCTCCTTTCCCTTCTTAGAACTCCAAAAACGATTCACAATGGCATCAACATGAGTGGTTATTTATCCACAAGAATCCCAGTACAATGCAACGTTTCGACTCAACAAGGGAGTCTTCGTCAAACGTTGTCATTCTTTACAGACTCCCTTGTTGAGTCGAAACGTTGCATTGTACTGGGATTCTTGTGGATAAATAACCACTTATGCCCATGCCATTGTGAATCGTTTTTGCTTGTCTCATTGTAGTCACCTGCTCAGGGGTGGAGCTCGGGGGTGTTAGCGGGGCATGTGTCTCAAGTGCCTAGTAATACAGAGGAACCAATGAGAAACCACTACAACTGAATACTGTGCTACAGAAGTGGATGGAACTGACAACGCGATAAAACACCAGGATGTCCTATGACTGTAGGTATCGGTATGACTCTTTCCTGGTGAGTAGCATCTTAAACAAGGTGAGGATAACCAATTTAATTCTGCTTTTCAGGGGCGGAGCTAAAAGGGGCTGGCGAGGTTTGTGTCCCAGGTGCCTGGTGGCATTGCCGGGACGACGGGTAGGCAACTGCCTAGCGCTCCACTTAATACCAAACAGAAAGGGGGTGCAACTAGGTATGGAGTGGGCTGACTTTTACATTGGGAGGGAAGGGGTGGGCGCTACATGTCTTATTTGCCTAGGGCACCAGAATAACTTGTCCCAACCCGGCCTGAAGGTACAGAAGAGCCAATGACAAGCTGGCACAAAATAGATACAGTCATATAGGAGTCCACAGAACTGACATCCCGATAATATACCTTCATGCCCCACCATTGTAGACAAATGATATATATCTGTATAATTATTTCTTGATGGGTGCCATCCTATACAATGTGGTGACTACCAATTTTATTCTGTTGCTCAGGGGTGGAGATAAAACATCATGATGTCCCACCACTGTAGGTGAATTAGGCATATCTGTATGACTCTTTTTTGATGGGTGCCATCTTATACTGTACCAATTTCAATCTGCTGCTCAGGGGTGGAGCTAGAAGGGTCTGGTGGGACATGTGACCTGGGTGATTGCAGATACAAAGGATCCAATAACAAGCCGGCATGACTAAGAAACTGTCCTGTAGGAGTCGACAGAACCGACAACCTGAAAAATCATGAAGATATTTCACCACTATAGGTGAATTAGGTATATCTGTATGACTCTTTTTTGATGGGTGACATCTTATAGAATGTTGTGACTACCAATTTTATTCTGCTCCTCAGGGGTGGAGCTAGGAGGGTTTGGTGGGAAATGCCTCTTAGATAACTGGTGGTACAGAAGAACCATAGCCAAGCCAAAACAATGTAGGAGTCAACAGACCTGACAACCTGATAAAACATGATGATATTCCACCACTGTAGGTGAATTAGGTATATTTGTATGACTCTTTTTTGATGGGTGGCATCTTATAGAATGTGGTGACTACCAATTTTATTCTGCTGCTCAGTGGTGGAGCTAGGAGGGTTTGGTGGGAAATGCCTCTTGGATAACTGGTGGTACAGAAGAACCATAGCCAAGCCAAAACAATGTAGGAGTCAACAGAACTGACAACCTGATCAACCACCATGATGTCCCACCACTGCAGGTCAATGAAGTTGTTTACTGTCTGGCCCTTTTCCAATTAGTGCTGATTACAAAAAATGGCCCTCGGTATGCCTTTAATGACTCCGGTGTACAATTCTGGTTATCTAGAAAATTTTCCTTGAAATATTTGTGCCAAAAACAATCTTCTATTCATGTCACCATGAAACTCATCTTAAAATAATTGAAATGTGTCAGAGTGATGAGAAAGACCAGGCTGAAACCTTTCACATCCTAAATTGCCGGTTAGTAAAATCTCATCTTCAAAACTAAGATTGGTTTTGGAGCAGGAAAAAAAATTGAGCGTGAAAAATCCAAAGATAATCAAGGAATCCGAGCAAAGTCAAATGACGTCCTCAAGTGACCAACAATGCAGAAACAGAGCGACATCAGCAATGGCCCTGGACGTGTTCGGCCATCGGCGTGTTCAGAATCATAAATCACACACCTGCTCCTTAGGATATGCTTACATGTTGGACTTTTTCAATAAGAATTTCTGGGATTTCCGCTGAGGATATTTACTTTACAGAGGCAGTATTTGGGTGCAGTTTGGCCCCCAAAAAAGGGAAGATCTAAAGGAAAGATCTCTCCTTAGGGAGAGCGCCGTATAGGCGTGTGGAGATTCAAAATTGCCTTTTGCACTCCAAGAAGCATCTGCATATCACAAGACATTATGGGAAAGAAGTAAGAAGCTCAAATGTCCTCTATTGGATGTAACAAATCCTCAATTTGCTTTTGACCCACTGGGTCTTTGGAAAGCAAAAGGGATATTTAGCCAAGCCAGCATCACCCGTCTGTAGACAGCCGTTTCGGGGTGTTTGCCCCTCGTCAGTACAGAGCAGAACGATGTTGGCTTGGCTGAGTGGGAGGCAATGAGAGGCTTAGAAAGGGAAGATCTCTCCTTAGGGAGAGCGCCACATAAGGCGTGTGGAAATTCGAAATTGCCTTTTGCACTCCACAAAGCATCTGCATATCACAAGGCATTATGGAAAAGGAGCTGAGAAGCTCAGACTCATTGCCTCCAACTCAGCCAAGCCAGCATCGCTCTGCTCTGTGCTGATGAGGGGCAAACCCCCCTGAAATGGCTGTCTACAGATGGGTGATACTGGCTTGGCTAAATATCCCTTTTGCTTTCCGAAGACTAGGTGAGTCAAAAGCAAATTGAGGATTTGTTACATCCAATAGAGGGTGCTTGAGCTTCTCAGCACCTTCTCCATAATGCCTTGTGAAAAGGAATCTAGTGAGGATCCGAAACAAAGAATGGACATGTCAATCCTTTTTATTTTTGAAAATCCACGGTGTGGAAAATCTGTGCCATAGTGCACATAGGAGTAGCCATTCAAATGAATGGAAGGTGGTTTACACAAGGCTTTTTCACATGGAATCTGATGCATAATCCGAGTCAAATTCCTTGTTTGTGTGAACATCCCCTTAGGAGAAATTATACAGTCCTATCCTCAGTAACAATAATATAACCATATAAGTGATCAGGTCACTCGTTCCCCCAAGATGCAGAACACTTGGTCATTCCAATATTCTCATTGGCGTTGGAGTGCTGATTCTCTGGAATCTCAAGAAATGCCATAGACGGCACTTTTCTCATAATGTCTTCATATGAGTAGACGGGTTACTATTTCGCACATTTCTCTGCTACAGCTGATGATCATATTGGCTGCAGACACAAAAACCTACACAAAAACTGTAATTATGGAACATTTTAAATGCATTACCGCCATCTTTTGTAAATTTATAAAATTGAGGTTTGTGGTGCGCACTTTGATCAAATTGTATATGTCCACCTACCACGTCAAGGTAACATTAAAAGGTGGGTCCCTAATTCTAGTGCCTCTTCATGGGGCCAAAACCCTCAAGTACCTCAAGCAGGAAGATAGGTAGAGTGCATGGTTATGATGGAGGAAGACACTCCCCCAAATTCACTTTAGAAAGAAGACCCACATTAGCTAGCACCTCCACAGCAACTCGCATAGACAATGGTGCACACTGTTGTAACTGCAATGCAAAAAAGCAATTTCTCCCTAGACAAAAAATGACAGTAGTACAGAATAGGCACCAAAACCTAAAACAAACACAGTAATTATGGAACATTTAAAATGCATTACTCCTATTCTTTGTACATTTATAAAACTGAGGTTTGTGATGCACACTTTGATCAAATTGTGTATGTCAACCTTATACTTTAAAGTAACCTTATCAGGTGGGTCCCTAATTCTAGTGCCTCTTTGTGAAGCCAAAGCCCTCAAGTAGGTTGGTAGATGGTGTGCATGTCTATGGTGGAGAAAGCTACTCCTCTATATGCACTATACAAAAAAGACCAATATTAGTTAGCACCTCCATAGCAACTCACATAGACAAAAATTACAGTACTACAGAGTAAGCACCAAAACCTATACAAACACTGAAATTATGAAACACTTGAAGTGCATTACTGCTATCCTTTGAACATTTATAGAATTGAGTTTTTTTGTGGACACTGTGATCAAATTGCATTTGCCCACCTATTGCATCAAGGTAGTCTCATTGGGTGGATCCCTACTCTAATGTCTCTCTGTGGAGCTAAAGCGGCCATACATTCAGGACAACTGGCTCTATTCAGACTGATTATAAGGACCTTATGCAGGAAGATGGGTGCAGTGTATGGCTAAGATGAAGGCAGCCACCCCTCCAAATACACTATAGAAAAAAAAGACAAAATTAGATAGCACCTATAGTGCAACTGATATAGACACTAGTGCACACGATTGTGATTGCAATGCAAAAAGTGATTTCTCCATAAACAAAAATTACAGTAGCACACAGTAGGCACTAAAACCCATACAGACACTGAAATCAATGAACATTTATAATGCATTACTGCTATCATTTGTACATTTATAAAATTGAGGTTTTTAGTGCACACTTTGATCAAACTGCATTTGCCCACCTACTGTAACTTGATGGACATATGTTTTTTTCAACCATACTATGTAACTATGTATCAAGGAAGCCCCAAAAGGTGGGTGTCTAACTCTAATGCCTCTCTGTGGGGCCAAAGCTGCCATACATTCAGGTCAACTGTCTCCACCCACTGATTATAAGGACCTTATGCAGGAAGATGGGTGGAGTACATGGCTAAGATGGGGACAGCCACTCCTCCAAATGCACAAATGCACTATAGAAAAAAACTAAAATTAGTTAGCACCTACATTACAACTGACATAGACACTGGTGCACACAATAGGCACTGAAGTCCATAGAGCCATTAAAATTAAAGAACATTTAAAATGCATAACCGCTATCCCTTGTACATTTATATATCAAGGATATTAGTTCCTTTCTGCCTGTTTGTGGTCCTTAGGCTATGTTCACACGATGTACTGTGGCGCGTACAGTACGCACTGTGTGTTTCGGGAGCTCGCGCTAATACGCGCGTACTCCCACGCCGTGGGGGGGTGGGCAGCCTGCCGGCCCCATAGACATGCATTAGTATTCGCCGCAAGTAATTGACACGTCACTTATCTCCCCACGCATACAATACGATCGTATTATACGAGCGGGGAGAGGAGGCGTAATCCATAGTTCTTATAGAGAACTATGGATTACCATAATTTCAGCACTCATCTCACCCGTATTACAGAGCAAATATGACGCGAAATGCGCGGCGAAATTACCCCGTGTGAACATACCCTTTAGAGTGAGTGTAAATAGAGCCTGTTGCCCTGAATGTAAGGTGGCTTTGGCCCCAAGGAGAGGCATCAGAATTAGGTACCCACCTGCTCAATCTTCCTTGATACAGTAGATGGGCATATGCAGTTTGATCAAAGTGCGTACCAAAAACCTAAGTTTTACAAACGTGCAAATGATAGCAATTTAAATGTTCCATAATTTCGATGTGTGTATGGGTTTTAGTGCCTACTGTATACTATTGTAATTTTGTTTTTTTTTAATAATTCCCTTCTTGCAGTGCAGCCACTACAGAGAGCACCAGTGTCTATGCTATTTGCAATTAAAGTTACTACTTAATGTTGTTTTTTCTTGTATAGGACAAGAGGCTGCCTCCATCATAGCCATGCCACTCACCCATCTGCCTGCTTGAAGTCCTAATAAGAATTGTGAATGGAGCCTGGTGCCCTGAATGTATGGCAGCTTTGGCACCAGGTAAAAGCATTAGAATTATTGAGCTACCTGATGAGGCTTCCCCTGATTTGATCAAAGTGTGCACCAAAAGCCTCAATTTTATAAGCTGCATTACTGCTATCCTTTGTACATTTATAAAATTGAGATTTCTGGTCACACTTTGATCAAATTGCACACGTCCACTTACAACATCTAGGTTAACCTCAAAAAGTGGGTCCCTAACTCTAACATCTCTCTGCGGGGCTAAAGCCACGGGTTAAATGTTTGTATGTGTTTAAAGGGGTTGTCTCACTACATTGATTCATCTTACCTCAGTCCTGTTTTCTTGGTTTCATTTTGAATTCAGGGGCGTGTTTACTGGCTTCTACTAGACTGCAGTAGAAGCCAGGTCTGTAGCTATAGCAACCAGTGCTGGCAGCCTATCAGGAGAGATCAAACAGGTCTGAAGCTATAGCAACCAGTGCTGGCAGCCTATCAGGAGAGATCAAACAGGTCTGTAGCTATAGCAACCAGCGCTGGCAGCCTATGAGGAGAGATTGAACAAGTCTGTAGCTATAGCAACCAGTGCTGGCAGCCTATCAGGAAAGATTGAACAGGTCTGTCGCTATAGAAACCAGTGCTGGCAGCCTATCAGGAAAGATTGAACAGGTCTGTCGCTATAGCAACCAGTGCTGGCAGCCTATCATGAGGGATCCAATAAGACTGTAGCTATAGCGACCTGAGGAGCTGATGCAGCCCATACAAGAGGGGATATCTAGGAATAGGTAGGACACTGTTAATGGACACATATTGCAAAGTGACTTGTTTTTGCAAGATCTTTAACATAAAATGCAATCCTTGTAGTGAGGCAGCCCTGTCCCATTGACAAAATGATGAGTGCCCATTTGCTGACCCTCATAAAGAACAGCATACTCCTCTCCTGATTATTACTTGGTCTCGGGTAGAGAATGTTTATTACATGCCGACCACAATAGCTTAATAACATGAGTGGAAAGGTCACTGCTCCACACAAAATCAGCACACTCCTCTCCTGTTGCCGTCATCATTGCGTGATCTGATCCTTTCCAAAAGGACCAAAAACCATGGGAAATAACTGTATTTTTTAGCACTTTCTCAGTGCGAACCCCAAAACTAACAATTAGTATAAATGCTGGTAATGAAATAGAAACTTGGAACGTAATCTATGGTGGAGGAGAACCAGACCGCCGGTATTGAAAGGTCAGACTGCTGGCTATTACAGCTACTGGGTGTTATATTCCATCATGCATTTAATAACATTTATTGTTCTGAGTCATTGAGCATGGTCATGTCCCGGCTAATGACTATAGCCCAGTCACAGAGCTTCACTGAATGCTTTGTCATCATTCTACCAAGTGGGCAGAATAATACCACTGCTCCATAAAACTCCATTGTTACTGTGTAATGCACTAGACAAAGGCACATGAACACAGGAATACCAATAACAGCATGCCCCCTAATGCCCATACAGCCCAGCTAGACCTCTATAGATGTCATATTTCCCTTGTGTCCCAAGCAGTCAATTTTCCTGGCAAGACCGTTCGGATTTGGAAACATGCAATATTGTAAGACTGAGCAGTGCAAACCTGTTGAGAAGCAGAGTTGGAACATGGAAAGGCACAACTTAGTACTAAGTGGATACTACTGGGCAATGTGTGTGCATTGCTTCATGCATTATAGGTACTATAACACTGCCTCCTATGTACAAGAATTTAACTTTATAATACTGCATCTTATGGACAACAAAATAACCATTGTAATACTGCCTCTTTTTAAGAATATACCTGCTATTGTACTTTCGCCTATATACAAGAATATACAGTAACTGCTATAATACTGTCCTCTATGTACAAGACTAGAACTATTATAATACTGCCCCCTATATACAATAAAATAAATACTATAGTGCTGCCCCCTATGTACAAGAATATAACTACTATAATACTGCCTCCTATGTACAAGAATATAACTACTATAATACTGCCTCCTATGTACAAGAATATAACTACTATAATACTGCCCCCATGTACAAGAATATAACTACTATAATACTGCCCCCTATGTACAAGAATATAACTACTATAATACTGTCCCCTATGTACAAGAATATAACTACTATAATACTGCTCATATGTACAAGAATATAACTACTATAATACTGCCCTCTATGTACAAGAATATATCTACTATAATACTGCCCTCTATGTACAAGAATATAACTACTATAATACTGCCCTCTATGTACAAGAATATAACTACTATAATACTGCTCCTATGTACAAGAATATAACTACTATAATACTGCTCCTATGTACAAGAATATAACTACTATAATACTGCCCTCTATGTACAAGAATATAACTACTATAATACTGCCCTCTATGTACAAGAATATAACTACTTCAATACTGCTCCTATGTACAAGAATATAACTACTATAATACTGCTCCTATGTACAAGAATATAACTACTATAATACTGCCCTCTATGTACAAGAATATAACTACTATAATACTGCCCTCTATGTACAAGAATATAACTACTATAATACTGCCCCTATGTACAAGAATATAACTACTATAATAATGCCCCCTATGTACAAGAATATAACTACTATAATACTGCCCCCTATGTACAAGAATATAACTACTATAATACTGCTCCTATGTACAAGAATATAACTACTATAATACTGCCCTCTATGTACAGGAATATAACTACTATAATACTGCCCTCTATGTACAAGAATATAACTACTATAATACTGCTCCTATGTACAAGAATATAACTACTATAATACTGCTCCTATGTACAAGAATATAACTACTATAATACTTCCCTCTATGTACAAGAATATAACTAATATAATACTGCCCCCTATGTACAAGAATATAACTACTTCAATACTGCCCCCTGTGTACAAGAATATAACTACTATAATACTGTCTCCTATGTACAAGAATATAACTACTATAATACTGCTCCCTGTGCACAAGAATATAACTACTATAATACTGCCCCTAGGTACAAGAATATAACTACTATAAAACTGCCTCCTATGTGCAAGAATATAACTACTATAATACTGCCCCTATTTACAAGAATATAACTACTATAATACTGCCCCTATGTACAAGAATATAACTACTATAATACTGACCCTATGTACAGGAATATAACTACTATAATACTGCCCCCATGTACAAGAATATAACTACTATAATACTGCCCCCTATGTACAAGAATATAACTACTATAATACTGCCTCTATGTACACAAATATAACTACTATAATACTGCTCCCTGT
This sequence comes from Phyllomedusa bahiana, assembly GCA_025379985.1. Taxonomy (NCBI): domain Eukaryota; kingdom Metazoa; phylum Chordata; class Amphibia; order Anura; family Hylidae; genus Phyllomedusa; species Phyllomedusa bahiana. The sequence continues at coordinate 34,015 of JAODAL010040693.1, forward strand.
GTACAAGAATATAACTACTATAATACTGCCCTCTATGTACAAGAATATAACTACTATAATACTGCCTCCTATGTACAAGAATATAACTACTATAATACTGCCCCTATGTACAAGAATATAACTACTATAATACTTCCCCCTATGTACAAGAATATAACTACTATAATACTGCCTCCTATGTACAAGAATATAACTACTATAATACTGCCCCCTATGTACAAGAATATAACTACTATAATACTTCCCCCTATGTACAAGAATATAACTACTATAATACTGGCCTCTATGTACAAGAATATAACTACTATAATACTGCCTCCTATGTACAAGAATATAACTACTATAATACTGCATAATAATATACTACAAAATAACTACTATAATACTGCCCCTTAAAGGGGTTTTCTTGTTACACACATCATATCTGTAATGATGGAGACAGTAAAAATAAGCACTTTTGCAAATGGTTTGCATTACCTAAATCATTTAGTATAGGAGATATGAGCTAATCTGTCTGTGTCTAGAACTTTGCTGTGATTGGCTGCCTGATATTTAGTTCAACCTGTTGGGAAAAGCCCCCCTGTGCTGTGATTGGCTGCCTGCACTCTGTGCTTACTCCCCTCTGAGCTGAAGAAAATGAAACTAAAACTAGCTGCCTCAGCTTTCTGTGATGGCCATGCCTGTGTAATAAAAGCTTCCTGAGCTCCTCTCTATGCTCATCTCCCAGTGATAGCTCTATGTGAAGGATCTGGGCAATTACTGAGTCTCCAGCTGTTAGATTCCCTCTTCCCCCATATCATACAGCCTTATACATTCTTTTCCCCTCTACCTCCTGCTGGATAACAGAGGGGGGAGCAGAGTGCATTTCTCACATTTGTTTCTTTAGTTCAGGCTGTACGTATAACTGTTTCCACCAATACAGGTGTTCTGGTTACAAGGAGCTTGTGGAGGGAGGTGACAGCTCTCAGGCATGTGAACGACCACTGCAGGAGGTCGCATAGCTTTGACATCCCCCCCCTTTCATGCTCACAAAGAAGATGATGTCCCCCAGTCCCAGTGGGGGAACAACAGCTACTGGGAGGAGAGACCCTACTGGGAGAGATACACAAAACGGGAGGAGAGACCCCCCCTGGTTTGAAGTTGAAAGGACAGAAACAGCTCAAGTCTGCAAAAGGTGTGGAGAAACCCCTTTTAAGTAAAAGAAAAGAACCTCTATAATACTTTCTCCTACATGAATATTTAAATAAAACACTCAGTATGTTTGGGGGACAAAAATTACTCCCCTTGGTACATGTGGGGCCCGATACACCCAAAGGATAAGTATTGCAGTCTGGGTAAGGTCATTTTTACTAATTATCTGGAAAATGTATGGACACCCATTTAGCACTGTATTCCGTATTTATAGTATAATGTATGCATAGTATGTCATAGTAATTGTACTGTCACAGTGTGCTACTACAATACTTTTGCTTTTTAGATTCCCCTATCATAACATGGTCACTGCCACTAGGAGCAGCTCACTGCAAGAGTTCAATACCTGATGTATACATCTGTATACAAATAGATCCATCTACTGGTGATTGCAGGTAGCAATAGTTCTACAATTTGTCAAGTCGGAAGTGAGGTCTAGTCTATGTTTTGCTTGAGGCCATATGATAATTAGGTAGGTAAAAATACCCAGTGTTCGATGCCAGTCTAGACCTCTCAGTATTGCTTTACCCAATAAAATGTCAGAAGTTTAGTAATCAGACGATCCTGAACTTATTTCAGATTCTTCATTTATGATAAAAAAGTGAGAAAAGTGAATCAATCATGAATGCGCCATTAACGGCAACACAATGCAGCATGTCACGCTAATGTTTCCTTTTGGGTCTAAAGCTTAATATAATACTTCAGATTTTCAACACGCTCAAGCGTGCTAAACAGTTTAGCCTCTCATTAAAATGAATGACTTCAAGGGAGTGACTTGTACTCAAATGAAATCAGTTAGACATCCTCCAAATGATGTTACGCTGGGTTGTCGTTACTCATGTCACACAAATACAATTTTTTTCAATTTGCTCAGCCCCAAAAAAGAATTCCCCTTTATCCATTTTCATGTCAGGTGGGAGTACTGATGTTTTTGTTTAAAAACTGAAAAATTATTCAGCAATATACAGTCCAAAATATATCTGCTATGATCTTGTGTAAGTAGATTTCTCTTTGCTCAATAGTATTCAGTGTTACATCTTGTGTATATGGGCTAATATAATGCCCACTATATACAATAATTCAGTCTCAAATGTACGAGAATATAACTTTATAATATGCCCCTATGTACAAAAATATAACCTATAAAATGGCCCCCATGTACAAGAAAATACTACTATAAACGCTCCCATGTACAAGGGAAAATAACTAATAAAATGCTCCCATGTAAAGAATATAACTACTATAATACTGTTTGACAAGAAATAACTACTATATATGCTCCCATGTAAAGAAAAAACACTATAAATGCCTCTATGTCAAGAATATAATTTAATACTGCTCCTTTACAAGAATAAAACTACTAAATACTCTCTTGTACAGAATTAAAAATATTAAACGCCTTTTTACAAGAAATTTTAAATACTTAATTTTTGTCCTCTTGTA